>LUCH01004067.1:5904-45331 GCA_013368495.1 Paragonimus heterotremus | reverse complement strand
ATCAGAGGTCGATCCACACGATTGCACCTTCGCCCTTATGCCCACATGAAACAATCTAGTCAAATGGATGAACTTACCGGACATCCAAACTTACCAAGCACCGTCCACAGCGCCTAGCGGCTCACGGAATCGAACGCCTTGGTGAAGTCGACAAAGAGGGCATACAGGGGCTGGTTGCGTTCCCGGCCCTTCTCCTGGAGCTGCCGAACAGCGAACACCAGGTCGATCGTACTCCCAACCACTGCCTGTCAAACATGTCACAAGCCTACTTCGACAGACTACAAATAGCATCGAGTTAACATCCATTGGGTGGTTGAACGTACCATCACTGTTGCAGTGGTTTTGAAGTCCGGATTATCCAAACTTTCGGCTTAGTGTTCCGAATCTATGCAAGCATGCGTCTGAGTCCATCTACTACTGACGCTGTTTCCGTATGTTGTTATAGAATGCACACATTCGGACACCGAGTCAAGCGGATCTTTTGTTTCTCCAGCGTTCCCTCATTTTCCAACAGTAAGTTCATTTTGTCACCGGGAAAATCAAACGCCTTTTTTCGTTGAAGTGCCATGCGCGCTGTATTTGCAACTGCATTCTTCGACCGAAGTTGCGATAGATTTTCACTTTGGGGAATTGGAGGGAATTAATGGGTATTGGTTCGGCATGGATTCCATCAACTCAGACCTGCAAACAGATGATTCGAGACCACACTTACCCCGTTAGGACCAGTGTTTGTTCGATTCAAGATGCAAAACTGTTTTAAGTCGCGCTTATTTTTCAGGTCACTTGGACAGATCTTAGTTTAGGTTTCTCGGTTGGTTCATTTTTAGTTCCCCGAAGTGATTTATGAAGATTTTCGGCAAACCATTTTATGTGCTGCAGTAAGTCCACCGGCGCATATTTGAAACATATACAAGCTCGCAACTGATAACCGAGCGCAGTCTTTGTTGATTGCAGCATGCACTCCGTATTTCAACGGACCGTAGGCCGAGTACTGCATTATTCATTGTGTTTGGAGGAAACCATCAGGTGTCCGAACGATGATGTGGCCACAGACTGTGACTGCCATGGCCACCCCACTGGGCAAAGTTGGTGGGCGCCGTTTGTCTCATTGGGTCGCTTGAGACCATTCACAGAGCTGGTCGGAAACGCTCTCCAGCCTGATGGCACGTCACAGCCAGTAGTCGGGTTGTATCCATGATCTTATTGGTTGTTCATCCCCCATCAATACATGTCGTTTTCGTACATTCGAACTGGTTTGTTATCGTGCTGCTTCGTGATCTAATGTTAGGACCGATCATAATTCCAGCCATGGTACTCATAGTTGCAAAGATAAAAACGATAACAATGACTAGTAATTCATCATGTGGTCATTGCGTAATTAATCCGCCTTTAATACTGAAACCTATCGTTTCTCTTCAACACTAGATCCTGTTTCCATTCCAAAATAATATGGTATATGATTTTGGGAGGTTTGCTTGCATAACATAAAAATATATAATGCCCTGTAAATGTTTTTTGGACAAAGTATTTTTCTTTTGAGTGGATCTTCCTGGAGGGAGCACAGTGCTTACTCATCCCTTCTCCGAATACACTAACTTCATGGGACTTCACAAACTGCAAATCTAGAGTTTGTAGTTTCAGTTTCCGACATGTTTCTCGTTTAACTTGAAAGACTAAGATTTGATCGGTTTTATTCTACAGCTAAGAGGCGTTCCTGCCAGAGGTTGAAGATATTAATCGTCTTGTCATCTTTAATCATCGATGTTCACGTTCCGTTGCATCCGTCGGACGTCATTTTCAAGTGAACAAAGGGTGATTTAGTATGAACGTGATCATCGGCTGCATCGCCACCTAGATCAAGGTCGATGATCTACAGTTACAAGTTTAAATCTTGCTTCCTCCCTCATTTCAGCCAGAGTCATCTCGTCCTCTAGATAAAATCATTTGATCCACCACCCCAGCCATATCCAGTGGTCAGAGTTAGTTATAAGAAAATAATTGTAGTGTCAAATTTCGTCTCCATCTTTCATCTAACGACTACCCGATTTTTTCAGCCACATAAATCAATACTGTAAGACGGACTAAATCGATCAGCTATATAGTGACCATTCTGCTAGCTAACAGTGCATTTACACTTACTCCTGAATGAACACATAATGTACACCGGCCGTCACCCCGACACGATCACAGTACTTTTGTCTGGTTTAACATTGGCCTCAAAAAGACACACAGGTATAAGGTCGAAAAAGCGCGTTTACTGTTGTTGACTGGAAGTAGCAATCGAAATGTGATTAAAAATAACTAGAAGATTGAAACACCAGTAAACATCAATAACAGTATGTGAGCTGTGTTTATACGAAGAAATAGTTTGTTGGATCTAAATGAGATCATGGGAGTGCAGTTGGAACAAGTTGAGTGAATCCCGTAACGGTTGAGGGAAAAAAGTGGTTTGAACTGGCGTTAAAATGTGTCCGGACTTGTTATTGGCATGCTCTACAAAACAATACGGGTCTTAGTGATTGAAATCCGTTCCTTATGCGCTGGGGAAATTTGAGAACTGAATGGTTCACTGTGTGCGTTAACCCATGTACCAGAACATGCGCATTTGTCATGGCAGTGTTTGTGACCAAAAAACATACCAAACAATGAACAAGGTAATTTGTGCGTGGCACTTATGCTAGAGTTGCTTGCAGAGCAGGAATCGCTGATCGTGTCGGGCATTAGCTGTTGGGCTCTTCTACTTGGCGCTGGTCGAATTATTGCAGCTGCTCTTATAGTTTAAATGAACGAAAGATTAATATCGAACCATGTTGAAGTGTTAAATGCTTCATGTTAGAGGGCTAATTAGCCTGGACACGTACGTGACAGGGCCAGCAGGTTAGTTACCAAACATTTATGAACGAGCACTCTGGTACCGTGGTGGTGGTTTTGAATTGATAACTTGGATAATGAAATGACGATTGGTCAGCTTTCGACGAGGTTAGTGAAAACACCATATATGAGGGATCTAGCTTTCCCAGTTTACAAATTTAATGAAGACATTTTGTCTGATTATATCTCTGTTGCGAGAACCAGCTCTTCAGTCTCGGAACCTGCTCTATCTCTATTACGCTTGTTGACTCAGTAGACACGAGTTAACACGTTATAAAAAAGACATCCACATCTTTTGAGAGTAGAGACTGTGGGTACGTTGGAATTTCGTGATTCTAGTTAGCGTTCTGGTCTGACGTTTATGGTAGACTTAACATCACATTTAACCAAGCTAAACTCGCAGCTTCACGGACGAAATATACAGGTCAGTCACAGTTGTCTACACAGAACTCCTACTCTGACAACGCCAATCTGTGAAGTCGAACTGTTCTCATTTTGTTATACTGTCGAAGACCGACATACTTGTGGGTATGATATGCAATTTGAGAATTGTACCTTGTCTTTTTCGTTGACATTCGTTCACGCTCTAGCGAATTCACCTAGTCTGACATTGAACTGGACACCGTATCGGAGAACGTTCGAATGGAGCCTGCTGTGATGCGGTGTAGTGGCTTGTTGTGGTTTCACTATAAGCATTACATTCCGTGAATTCTCTTGACATTCTTTTCTTAAATCTGATGTTTATACAACCCTGATGTTTCACACGAAATTGTGACATCAGTGTTCGGCAGAGCGGGTAGGTGTGAGTTGTACTTCCCAAAAATATAACACGTGGTGCAAGTTGCGAACTCAACTGGCCAATGCTCACCTGAGTGACATTCTGCACCTGGCCTTATCTTGCATGCCATTTAATACTGGGATAAGTTCGCTTTACAAACGACATCATGCATAACATTAAACCCATTTGACTCCACAACTTTCAGTTCAGTAATCATTGTAGTTTACCATGTTTTATCATCACTGACTTCCGTTATTAGCTGCTTATGAGTGTGACTCATTATTTGCTCACTGATTTGGCATCGGCTACCATCCAGGCGATAGTTGATGACCTCTGATTTAAGCGCGTAAGCAACACTGCACTGTTCATCTTAATGCACACATTTTGCCTCGATGTGGAACACGAGGTGAACAGCTGATTACTTTGTAAGTGAAGAAGAAAATTGTAACTTGGTTGATTCATTCAATCCTCCATGGACCTGACCAAAAGGTACCGTTGCTTGAGCCACCGTTCACTATAACATTGGCGTGGAGTATTCCCAACTAGAAATTATCAACAGGGATGACATTTCTAACATGTGATTTGAGTTATCCCGTGGTCTGCGGCCAAGCATCGTTTTCATATGTGGTGACCACAACGTAGTTTTATCCAACTGTTTGTGGTCTCGACACATAATATCCGGTACGATAAGCATTCAGAGGGTCTGTAATGCGCTTAAACCAAATATCGCAGACTATGCGTTGTCTGTCTAATCCACAGTTTTTCCAAAGATGCGCTAGTGAACACCTATGCTGTTCGTGGGACCGTCCTGTTTGGAGTGGGCTACTTGATGAAGTCAACAAATAGTTGTAAGTAAGTTTGTCAGTATTGATCGCGCTTGCCTCCAAGGTTGGAGCACTTGTGATCCACCGATTCTCCACTCTGAGACGTTACACGGGATGGCGATCGATGAAGCTCGATGGCTTAACCATGATCTCTCTTCCACTTTGATATAGGACTATTCAATGAAACGTAAAAACGAAAGCCGTTGGAGGACTGTCCTGCCTGTGTTTTATTCTCTTCTGTTACTCAATTGTTCAGTAGCAGGCCCTGAGTTTCTCGAAATTGACTGCTTCGGTCTAGACATAAGGATTAAATAATTACGTCGGATCCTTTCCCTTTCATACATCTTTATTCAGTTGATTCTACCTTTCTTTCATTTGTATCGTAATGCGGAATAAGTCAGGGACACAGTTTTATCTGACATTCGGTGTAACACCTCAAATTGGTTGTATGAAAGGATCCTGTGGGCACTATCTTGTTCCAGTTTGAAGTCTCACTGTTTGTGTATAATTTTATGCCTTAATGCTTGTTTATTCAGCTTGTACGTAATTTTTCTGACTCACCTGCCGTCCGTTTCCCTCCCATCATGTTTAATATAAAACTGCCCTTCCACTTGGTTTCATCACAAGAGATTCCAAATGAACCACTGTCAGCAGTGATTCCGTTGTATATTATTTTGTTCAAATCCATTTGTTTCATAGCAATTTCAGTCTGCTGATTCCTCACCGGTTGATGCTCACCTGCGTGACCAGATGAACTCACTTCTGCCACGCATTCACGATTGGCTTCATCGTGCAGACCGCCTGACTCATTTGTTCTTCGATCGACTCGTTTTTGTGAACCCCACCGGTGACTTTTGTCCTTCCGGTAAGCTGCTCACTATGATTTACTCAGTTTTGTCGGCTATCTTGTTAAACGTCGAATCTATTGAATTTCCTGCTCTGTTCATCTAATCATTGGTTGCTGTTCTGGCGAAATTTGAGTAAAATTAGCCAGTCACTTTGAAAATGCTTCTAACCGCAAACCGATCATTTTGACAATTGACACTGTGCCAATGGGATGTCATCCGAACTCAGCACTCAATGACATGGTGGCAGTACATTGTTGTTTATTTTCACACTACTGATATACACTGTTGAACATCAGAAGTGGTCAGTGGCAATTCACGTCTGTTGGCTAACTCGGATCTAATCTGAGAAAGGCCCATCTTTCATTCACCACTGGCCGCGTTTTTACTGGTGTACTGGCTGAATTTCCACTCATTCAGAGTGAATAAAGCAATGGGTAATTTTTAAGTAGTAGAGAATCGTGGTCGATGTAAGTTGAATGTCATTCACAGTTGACCGCAGCTTTGCGTTTCGATGGACTTTTCGGTTATCCCCTTTCGGAAAAAACTCTATATTGGAATATCATCTCTCATTAGAACTCATCAACAGTGCATCGCGCATGGGACTTGATCTCCGGCCTTGTGGTTAATCTCAAATTAGACACGATTTGCTTATCACACGCAAACCAAAATGGCTTATGTGTTATCTTCAAGTTCCCCACTCGCTTGGAGAGGAAACAGTAAGTGTTAACTTTAATCGGTGACCTTGTAACTAGGATTTCTCTCGTCGTTAAAATCACAGAAACCATTAAACTCGTCGAATGATATTTCGCTTACGACTAGGCAACAGGAGAGTTTTTGATTGCTATAATTTGTGCGTTACCAACTAGGTCACTGGGACTTACCGCCTGCAGAACCTCGCTCAGCTTCCTCGTTTGCAAGCTAGCCACGAACGACTAATCGATTCCAGCTTGTGAACAAACAAACGCAACAGCTGAGGAAGGTAATTCACATTCTTTCTTGTAACCCGGTGACCGCGACCACCTGGTCAAGCGGTTGAGTGTCTGAACTACAATGTAACTCTTGATTACGGATCGTAGGTCCGATTCCACCACATGTGTGGTGTTGACGAGATCCAATAATACAGAAATGATTGCCTACCACGTTAGTATTGGTTACTAGGGCCAACTGTTTGCACATCATGCAGATAGCTTAGGCCTGGTTGGTTAGCTGGTAGTCAGCGTATTAATTGGGTTCAAGGCATGAAGGCGTTAACGTAGAAACTTGCTTGAATAGGGATTTTCTAGCCTCTGGTTAAAGGCGCTGTTTGGTATGTCGAAGTCAGTGACGCTGTTGTTACGAGTCTCTGTGTTTAATGGTTTGAAATTTTCTTCCACCTCATTCTCCCCCACTGTTCCTCATGTATCTCGCGGGTTTTCGTATCCTTGATTATTGTGGCACGTTTACCACTTTATGTATTTGTAATCGTATGACAGTTACTTTTGACTAGGAGTTATAGAACACCCTCAGTTAGCCTCGCTGATGGGTCTAGCGAAGTACCACAAGTTTTCGCATTCTTCAAGTCAAGTCGTTTACTTACTGGTTAATTCTTCCTTCCGTTATTTGTTTTTTTCTCGTTTATTGATATTAATCCCAACTCTCCTGGTCCTACTGTACACATATATGCGTACAATTTTTCCAGGTGCGGTTAGTAAGGCCTCAGAAGGAACCAGTGACTCGAGCGATACCAGCGATTTAGAGGACGTGGAGCCCACCCCGTCTAACGTCAGTTCGTGCGCTCATCCATTTTCAGCAAACAGTAAAGCATATGTTTCACCTACCGATGAACGCAAGTCAGCTTCACAAAGTGACACCAGCGCCTCATTTGGTTTGGACTCACGCGGCACGGACAGCAAGTGGCAGGTGCCCAAAAGCGGATTTACACCCGGTAGTGACAGGTATTTCAAGGTTTTATCATCGAATAATGTTATTTGAATCCTGTTATTCCAGTTCTAGCTGTTGCGCTAGGCGTTTTCTACCCTCACACTATCCTTTCACTCTTCCCAGATGTGATTCCTTCCATCTTTTTCTGCATTAGACATGTACTGTGGGGTTTTTGTTTGAACGGTGCAGTCAAAGTGACTGACTCACCCCTCGCCTTCATATGACCATACAGGTGGAATGAACTACAGCGTCATTTCTTAGTGTCCTATTTTCTTCCCGTAACCTGGGGCGTGTGATTTGCAGGGCGCCTGTTTTCGACCACTGCTGTCTGTATAGCATTAGCGACCCTTAGTTGGAACAGCTTGTTTTGCACTTACTATGTTCTCTGGCGATTCTTCGGAATCAAGGGCTGTTCTGATAACCTTACATTGCGGTTTTATTCCACCAGATTTCCTAGTTCTCGTGCGTCTTATGTACGCCGATTCGTCATCGGTCAAACTATGCTCTGTTTAGGCTTGCCTGCTTGGACTCGAAGGGACAGTTTGGCTGATATGTATGTCTGGGTTCAATGCAGGTCCCTACTTACTCCTATCTTTCACCGTTTATGTTAGAGTTTGAAAAACGTGAGAGGTTCGTCCCGAGAAGATGTTACATAAAGCAACTTTCATACCTGTAACCAGACAGGCTGCCAAAAATGGCCCGCAGTGAAAGTCAATGCTGTTTTGATTGTGGTTTTCTTTTCCTTCTATCTGTTTTAGTTTCGTTTCTTTTTGTTATCTGAGCTCATTATTTGCGTACACTACCTATCGTCATTTTTCGGTGAGTTATCGTCTGATTTAATATGCTAATTACTCCAACTCCAGATGGCGTGATAAAACGACCTGATCTATCCGTCTCTTGTATTTGGTATTTGTTTTCTGTTCACCCCGTGGCTATTGACCTCGACTTCTCAGTGTGTTTAACTGTTGACTAGGTTGGTTCCAACGCCTTCCAGGTAAGGTCTGACTCCGATCAAGCCGATATTCTTATTGTGTGTGTGTGTAGTTCGATGACGATCACACGGAACACGAAAGTGTGCTCTTTTGGCGTTCATTCATTGTTAACTGACGTACTCTTGATTGAAACAGTTGACTTTTTATGTGATCATATTTTGGCACATCCGTGTTCAGCATGTATGCCAGCCCGATTCTCAAAGATCTGATACTTTTGTACATACGGACTGTCAAATTTTACTACAACTGTGCTGACTGTAAACCAGTCGACGGATTAGCAATGGGAACCCCCTGGGTCCATTGCTTGCTTGTTGATATTTTCATAATGAAATTGAAACAAGACGCGTCAGTCAAATAATTGTTTGTCAGAGATACTTGGATGACATCCTAACAATCATGCGAAGGCAACGTGAAAACCGTCTGATCAAGTTTACATCCCTCCATATCAACATTCATTTTACATGTGAACATGAAAGCAATAATCCAGTGGCTTTTCGTAATGTTTGAACAAAACAGTGAGAACATGAACACTGGTAGATACAAGCATTTTGTATTGACTCACCAGTACCAAATTTACAATAACGTGAAATTTTTTTTATACCGAACAGTTAGCGAGTAGGATGGATAGTCGATTGGTAGATTAGGAAAGGTCACTAAGTCCAGGAAAGGATCAAGTTCACGAGCAATTGTTTCTGAACACACAGAGTCGGTTTCAGTTGATTGATTGCGACTGCCTCAGCATAGGCAGAATGAAGGAACGTACGTCTAAATGAGTGATGAACTCTTTATTACAGAAGAACGGCAATGTCGTTGAAACACGCAAGCAACCACTGTCCGCAGTCGCAAGACACCTCCTGCCCACTGATCATTTCGTGTTCTTTCTGTGCTATTCAGTTAATCTTATGTCAAGGGATTAACGGTTCCGGGCTAAGTTACCTTTTTGATAAAGTGTGTCGCTAAACGCCCCATTTGCTGCTCAAAATGTAATTGTCTGCTGTCCATTATCTTCCCATTTGATGTCAACTGTCATTCGACGCAACACATCAAATGCAAGTACTATTCATTCAGTTTCTTGTCATCAAGTTTTGGCAAGAATTCGTTGAAAATGTGTACGTTGGATCGAGGTGATTGTTCTGATGATATGGGAATACGTGATCGATTACAAATTTGTAAGCGTGTTTCGCGCTAAAGAAGGTTAATTGTTTCCTGCATTTCAGCAGGAAATTCGAAAAAGCAAACGCAAAGACAGACTTTTCAAAGTATATGTACGAATGAACAGATATCCGAGGGAATTTTGGAATCATTTCAGACGACTACGTGTTGTGTCCAACATGCAGAGTTTAGGGCATTGCGCACTTAATGTAGTTGCCGCCATTCCACAAGTTATCCATCTACGTCATCTGTGGCGTCGAAAGGACGTTCAGTTGTCGCTGAAAAGGAGAGTATATAATGCTTGTGTACGTTCTGTTTTGCTCTATGGTTCGGAAACGTGGCCTGTTCGTAACGAAGGTATCAACAGACTTACTGCATCTGACCATTGTTGTCTCCGCCAATTAGCCCACATTAAATGAACTGATCGTGTAAGCAACATGGCTGTTCGCCGGCGCGTATTCCGGAACGCTCGGGATGCGCGATCAATTGGTCAACTAATCACGGTGCGTAGCTTATGATGGTTGGGTCACGTACTTCGTATGTCATGTGATCGTTTACCGTACCGGGCATTACATCTTAAGACCACCAACAGTTGGGTAAAACCGCGTGGTGGTCAAGCAACAACGTGGTCACGAAGTATGAAGATCCTGACTGCTCCACTGAACAGAGTGGGTAGGTGTCGTCTGCCTGGATGGGGTCCACGTGATCACTCAAGCCGCTGGTTAGAGACGTTATCCGAGATGGCGGTGTGTCGCAGTCAATGGCGTACCTGTATCCTTGCCATTTCTAGTTTTTTTCGCCTAGGCTTCTCATATTAATTTTCAACCTTCTTAGTAACTTTTTTCTGGGATATTCCACGTCATTGTTGAGGTGAGCGGCGGCCCGATCCACAGTACCTTTCGGTCAAGCTCATGGCTGCTATGATGATGGTTATGATGATGAGGGTGTTTCACTGCTGAACAACAGTTCTGTATAAGTGCAATCCTGAAATCTCATGTTGCACTGCATGGATTTTGCTAGCATTGTTTGTGAGAAAAGAAGGTTCAAAGAGAAGACCCAGCTAAGAAGAGCGGTTACAAGTGAGGTTCGTGGTTTACCATTTCCCACCGCACCTGAACGATATGTAGTTAAATTTTCCAGCGTCACTGTCAGTTATTCTGAACTGGAAGTATTGTGGTCGGGTTCGAAATATTATGACGTTTCAAAACAGGACGACCATTTAGAAGCTGAAATACGATTCGACAATTTATTAGCACAAACAGGTTACCTGAGTCCATCCGCTCAAAGTTTTGGGAACGAATGCCATTCTAATTATCGGTCGACCTGACAAGGAAACACGAATACTATTACTAGACCACTGACTACATGAAATGGTTGAGATTATTTTATACGACATTTCAGGGTTTAAAAAATTTGAACGACACTGATGAAATTAAGCAACTTGAGATTAAGCTGGCTAGCGCTCTCTAGTCCATAATCTATGGGAGTGTCATTCCGGACGTTCTGTTTGATAGATTGAGACAAGCTGGAACGTGTGTACCAAGGATGTATGCATTACCGAAGGTACATAAACCAGTGGTACTACCTCGCCCAATTTAAATGTGTCTGTACGTTCCAGCTGAACTTCTCACACCACTCAGCCAAACAGTATTTGCATGGTTTGTGACACTTCTGGGTTTGTTATCTTCAGCATTAGGGAAAACATTTGCCGCACCTCAATTCAACATTACCGTCTCATGTCGGCGCCTGATATTATCACACTTCAAGGATCGGTGTTTTTATCGTTTCGACTGCTCCTGTGGTGCTAATTGTGTAGGTTCCACAACGAGACAACTATTTAGAAGGATCAAAGAGCATCGTCCAACTTGTCTTGTTAGAGACTGGACCAAAGGAATCAACAATTCTGTTCAGGCACATCTTGTCAATACTGGCCAGCAGACGGTGACTAACCAGGCGATTAAAGTGTTCTATCGCATACTCACTAAATTGTCAGAGAGTGTACATCTATGTCTGCTGTACACAACTTAAGCTATCGTTATTCCTACATCGCAACAGAAACCTTGCACATGAAATAAATTCGTGCACACGATCCACTTCCCCAGGCCAGATTACAGGCGGTGAAACCACAAGCCACCATAAACAAACCACACCTCTCTATCCCTCAGTCTTCTCTCCCTTCACTTTAATACAGATCTTAATCGATTTCCTGCAGAGTTCGATTTTTTCCTCTTCTCTACACCAGGTGGATACCCCACTTGTTCCTCAAACTTTATTTTTTAAAATTGCCATTACCGTCCCGTTTGATGCCAATTGTTATTCGGAATAACGTCACATACGTATACTATTCATGTAGTGATAGTCCCTCGTATAAATATCGTTATCTGAAAAACGGTTTGTCGAGAAGGTATCTTCACAAATTTTACCTTACATCAATGATAGTCGTGCGTCTTCTCGATAGGTGTGTGCCCTATAAAGCTAGTTAGAACCATCGTTGTTGCATACATCCATCTCTGTTTAAAAGATTGATGTTCTATTTGATCATTTTAGTGTAGCTAGTTTATGAGGGTTATTATCTACGTCTCCTAAGGCTTCCTTGTATTGTTGTCAAGTTCTCAAACAGATGATCCCATGCTTACCCCAAAGAGCCGCTGAAATTCTTGTCTTTCTTCTCTGAGCATGTTTTAGACAAACTGCTTCATAGTGAGAAGCATGTCCTATAGTTTGTCTCCACCTATCAGTTATCCATCTTGCATTGCTTAGTGATGATTGCCAGTTCCAACTATCCGTTTAGTAAAAGAAGGACGTGGTTATAAGGCAACAGTATTCCGTCTGCTCTCGACGGTTGTTGTTTTCAATACGTATAGAAGAGGATTTATTGTGCTTTTGGCCAGTGCATGAGAACAAATGCATATTTGCTGCGTTGTCGTGGCGTTCTGAGATTGTAACTTATTTTCTATTGATCGGAATGCTCAGCATTCGTTGTTGGTATCATCTGAGTGAACGCGCTCACGTGATTACTGTTGTTGCTTATATTGCGTGTGTTTGTGTGTGGTTGGTTGGAGCATCGATCCGTTTATGTAAAGTGACTCCTTGTTGAGCCACACACATGTGCTTTGTGTGTAGGTAATAACAATGGCCTTAACCGAAACCTGGTCATTTGAGTTTCTCATCATCATCGATGCCACGTGGACTCTAACCGATACACACTTTGAGTTCAACGACGCCGAGCATTCTGCCGATAGCTGCAGAGAGCTTCCCTTTCTCCTTAATCAACTAACAGTATTTTTTATTGATAAATGATAACACTCCTGAGGAAGGCTACCTGAGGTGGTTGAAACGTAGAGTATTACAACTTGCTCGTAACGTTGTGTTATTCTCAACCCATTTATCAATAACATGTTAAGCACGACGCCCAAACTGTTTGACTTCATTCGCACTAAATTTGGTGTAGATGTTCTACAAATGATAAGTATTTTTTTACCTTATATATTCCGCTTGATGCTTCTTCAGAGCTCCCGAATTCGATTTGTGGTAATGGTCACTGTTCATTCCTAATGGCGTCGTCGGCAGATTGCGCCCATGGGAGAAATGCAGCTTCAGAGACAAGATTTCATATCCCTCTTGTTCACTACAGTTTTTAAACGCCTTTCCCGAAGAGTTTCCAAATCGGCTGTGAACCGAAAAATACGTGATGAATTTTGGGGAGTAACTGTACTTTTCCCCACCATGTGATCACTGTATGTACACGTATGGTTTTACCCCGATTTGAAATTAACTGAGGCGATCAAGCTAAAGAGTAAGCACGAGGTGGGTTAACGCCCACTTGAAAGCACAACATTCTCCTTCCTTCCCTCGATTGCTCACGTTGATCCCGGACTAGGCTGAATCCAAGTACTTGTAATATTCCCTTACACTATGGGGGTGTGTGTGGTTTGTTTCCATATCACTGGCGCTCATGCTGATTTTCAAGTGTTTCGAAAGAACTGTACGCTTTTCGTTTTAGTCTAGTTTATAACTAACAACACTTTAAAGTGAGATAAGGGCACAGGATGGGAGAAAACCCATTTGGCGGGAACCGGTAGAAGTTGACGTTATTCTGGGTTGAAGCGAGGAATGAAAGTTATCAGCAAGGTGCAGGCACCTGTCATGTGCAATAGTTCGCAAACTGTAATAGGTTGGTACTCAATTCGTACCTGCCTTGTGGCAAACACAGATGCGTGCATATTGAATGTGCAAGCATGACTTCCAAGTTGCAGTGTGGATCTCTCAGGAAGCCACATTTTCGTTGTTTACTGCATATTTTGTACGAGTACGTAATGGTTGGACACTTCGCCAGACTTTTTCGATCTACTGTACCCTTCACCATTCCAACACTAGACATGCTGACTTCTATTCGGTGAAGTTGAATAGCTGCGCAATCTCTTACGATCTAGGGTCACCACTAAGTGCCAAGTCTTCGTTCCCAACACGGTTAGTACGAATAATGCTCATTGCATTCTATACCTTCCTTACGTACGTGACCGTAGTTCTCGGTTCTCATTTGTCTTGTACATTCTCGCCACCACTTTAGCAACCAATTCATATATATATATATATATATATATATATATATATATAATATGATACAGAGCCTGATAATATGAGGCCAAAAACAGATTTGCCGACCACTTTCAGTGGCTGAACTGTTCGCCAAACTATGTGTTCTTCGCGCACACCTCCTCACGGATCATACACACACAAGCTATTGTGGTCAGTGGCTAGGAATTTGCTAACGGTGTGTTTAGTAGATAGCTACATAATGTACAAGGGCACATGATCAAGTGGTCTTTTTTTCTTCAGTCTTAAATCAACATAGTCCATTGTCAACTGTCGTTTGCCGGATTTCAGGCCTTGTACCAGAATGTCTATCGTGATATTTTTCTGTTTATCGGCTGATTGCTTTAATTATGAATGTCGTTTTCCTCAGTCCTTATCTGGGCATTGTTGTCTATTGTATCCGGTTTCATTTTTTGGTGGCGAGTATGGATATCACAGTTTCGACTAGCCGTTTCCTAACGCATCTCGTTCCAGTCCTACCTGCTAGTCGGTTTGACTTTTTAAATATCAAGCTTCCCAGGTCTAATTCCTCAACACGGAAAAATTACAATTGTTGTGGATGTTGGCGTCAGCTGCGTTCGTAGAGTTTATGTATTACACATATCGAGTACGTAACAACAGGAAGAGCAGTTGAGGATGATGCCATATTGTAGCGAAAAGGCGTCTAATAAAGCAGTCTTTATTATCCAACTCGATGGTTGTCATGCTACATGTGCATTTGCGTTTATGAGTTAGTCCACAACACAGCCCCGGGGGTTTTCCGCCTGCCATTCCTCGTCCGTTGATTCGATCTCGTTCAGTGATGGCTGTTCCGGTCGCTCGTGTTGTCCGCCATTTATCTACTGTGGGCTTTGACTGTATTCTACGACCAGGTCGAGATACTCCTCTGAGTGTTGGAATAATCGCACTCCCAATCTGGTCGTTCATCCTATTTTGCCGGTCATGTCTTGCCCGTTGGTCCGACCCCGTTGAGCGATGACTCATCCGGTCGTCTATGCTGTCCCCGATCCGATCGCTGTGGGCTTTTGGACGGACTTCCTCCCGCGTTGCGGTATTCCGCGGGGTGTTGGAATACTCGCACCTCCGGTTTGCTAATCCACCACATTATTACTCGGACTTATGTTCACCTAGTTGTTAAGATGCATCGATTGCTTTCCACTCAAGCTAGTTTTTTGTTCTTGATCCCGATTCATTCGATCCTTCAGGTTTTCATGTAATTTACTAGTTCATCTGAAGTTGCGGTGGCTTGTATGTTGACAGGACGTACCGGAACGACATTGGATGGTTGCACACATCGTCATTTTGTCTTCGCAGAAAACAACTTAATAAATATCAACACAGTTGTTGAATTGGGAACCCCACTTCCTCGATTGCTCCGCACATCGTGCTACAACGTCACTTAGTGGGCCCTATCATATCGTTCACCTTGTTGTTATGCCGTCAAAACCTGAAGTTGTTGACATTTAAGGAAGCTGTGCTAATCTAGCGATCTCGAGCACCTTTTTGTACACAAGCATTATCAGTGTCATAGAACTAACTCCGTTTTCACTAGCGTGCATCAATTTTAGCTACTTTTTATTGCTATAATTTTATTTGCTACAGTGATGAGGGTAAGCGGAGTCCCGCAACATCTGTCCTGATAAATTTGACCTTGTTACTGCACTACATTGTAATTATACGTTTATGTGGGTTTGATTAATCGATTTTCCGCATTAGCGCGTGACATAAAACAAGTACCGTACCGTTTAGAGTGATGAAGAATGATTGGTGTTTGACCCAGTTTATCGATTATCATGTTCACCTGCGCCCTGTAGCCCATACATGCATATTTGTGGGTGAAAATAGGCAAGCAAATGAGCGAACGGCCCAATGTGTTAACTTGGCTGATGGAACGCATCGTTGTGGAGTCGATCCTATTAGGTAGATGAGTGCAGAATTGGCTTATAACTGTCAGAGAGGTGAATATTTTTCCGTGTAATGCAGTTCAGGATTAACGTAACTGTTGTACGTTCACTGCACTAACTTTATGTATCACAGTTGGTTTCGATTTTGTTATTACATCATCCTACTCTGTTTCACTAATAGAAATAGCACACTTCATGAAAGTATGTGCACATTCGGTGTCGGTGTTACTTATCGTGAATGCATTCGCATTGCTGCGAACAGTTGAATCGCAGTGATTCAGGTGACTATGTGAATCGATCACCTCCGTGTTTAGATGAGTGATTATCGCGTGAGTTTGTTTGTTTTCGCCCCATACTCTCAGTGATACAGTATTCTTGATAACCGACCCGGATCGGCAGTAGATGTGAACATGATCACAATATTGCGAATTGTTAGTAACTTAGGCCTATGAAATTGTGGAAGTAAACTTCATTATCCGTAAGGAGCCTAATAATTAGAATGAAAAGACTGATATTTCGTTACTGTTGAGAAACCATTGATCCACAGTCCACTGCTTGAAGCGAATTGCAGAATTTTAGCTCCCATGGTTAACAGAATGCTAAATTGATAAGTTGTCAGTACTGGGTTCAAAGCTGTTGCTATTACTCCGAAGATCAGTACACTTCTCACGTTGAACTGTTAGTCGCTGTATCCACATTAAGCTTCGCGGATTGTATTGTTTTAAAATCCTCTGGTCTGCCATAACTTATTTACACTAATTTGGTGTATATTTAACACGATGAAAACTGCATAGAACGACAAACCTGCCACATTAACCAAAAAAGAACATTTATGGTTATGTGTGATAAAAAGGGGTACACACGACAATTCACAACGTGAATACCATTAGCTTTTGTTCTGCGCTACATTAGACAGTCCCTCAACCATTGTCCATTTGGTCTCAGCCAAGATGCCTGGAAGGTGCTACTCAAGCAAGCGTCAGTATCACTGCTTTGATACAACCAGTCAAAGTCATACGTTAGCCATCATATCGGCACTCGTAATCCAATCCACCATCCGCAAACAAGTCATGTTATGGCAGGCCGTGAGTTGTATTCGTAAGATGCGGTCAATCAGACGAGGCCTGTGAGATGAGTTGGCGAGTTGACAGAGTTTTTCCCTTCTCGCAGACACGTTGACGAACCCCGTCATTGCTGACGTGATGTTCCGACCACACGCTGCCAATGCTTCGGAGATACCGACGGTCAAAATCTGACACTGCATGAATATTCTCCATGTGAATGAGGCTGATTTCACAGCTGTTCGTTGTCACTGTCAGCACGGTGACATTATACACTGTTTTTCATAGAAAAACTGATATCATACTTTCTATGTTCCTCACGTGTTACGCTGGTTCTACGAGATACAGTAGCCATATGCAGCTTCATCTCAATAGGAACAGGGCTAATACATCGGTGTTTTGCATACGAAGTGTGCGGGCTGTTTTTGATAATGAAGCCGGCATTAGCCGAACCTGAGTTATTTGAAACAACTCAGAATTTCCGGAGGAGAGCCGTCACTTCTTTGAAGAAGGTTGAGCCCTCATCTTTACGAAGAACTGAAGGGAATTCACCTGAGTCTATGAAGTGCCCGAGTGCGTAGCCAACGACGCAACTAATCAGTTTAACTGCTGATGAAAGTTTTCGGCCCACCGCTGTAAACGTTGCTAAAGACTGTAGACAAGCTCTTTGTTGGCCTCTCTGCTTGCTTCGCTCACACCTCCCTTCCTGGTGGTTCTCGCCTAGATAGGATGGAAAACTTTCCTGGAGTTCCCAGTAGCACCTGCTCGTTCCATTTTATTTGCGTGTTGTGTTCACCAGGCAGCGCAATCCTCGCATGTGCCTCTATAGCTGGATTGCCAACTGGGTTGTACGCGGCGTACAATAGAATGTTCTGTTGATCGTCTAAAAGTCCGAATGTTGGCGGAGAAACCCAGCACTAGTTCTACACAAAGGTACACCACATTTATGCATGTGCCCAGTAGGCCGCGCTGTCACCATGATAATTGAGGTTCTAGACTGGAGACAAGCCCGTCTAATTTTAGAACAGTTGTGTTTCCGCTAAGTTAAGTATGTCAATTTTTGTTTCACGGTGAAGCGGCCTCCCAGCTAAACTAACTGCAAGCAAGTGCGTGATAAGAATCTACACATGTACTCTAGATTGACTTACAGTCTTGAAAACGGCCACACCACCGTTAAGTAACGCCCATGTTTTCAATCTGTATCCACGAGTGATTAGGTGATAGATGTCGCCAATTAGTGCATTGACATCTTGAAGCCCGAACGTTGTTGTGAATATTCGTGGTTGAACATGAGGTGAAATACTGTTTGGGCGTCCGGACATAGGCAGAAGGGTGATTCAGGTCCCCGACTAAAGCCTTCAGCTCAAAAGCTTGTACCGTAAGTCAGCGGGTGCATGGCAGTATATTAGAACTAGAAGTTTGTTAGAAGAAGATTCTGACGTTTTTGTGAACCCCAGTCCGAAGGACCAGAAGATATTGGTTTGTTAGACCTTTACCTATTGGTCTGCGTGGCATGAGTGACCTTGTCGGAGTAATCATCACTGTCCAGCTTAGCCCAATAGGTAATCGAGATACGCAAACTGTCACACTGTGTCAAGGCTGTGACAGCAGAACGAAATCGTTGTCAGTAATGAGCTGCAGAAAACGTTTATCGTTGTCTGTTCATCAGAGACCGTGGGAGTGTTGGCTACCTAAGTCATACTCTTCAACATCCAGTCTGCTTACTTAAGTTTTCTAATCTTTAGCCAGCACTGCATTGCCTTCGAGCCGTGTGGTGTGCGGACAATTAGTTAGCTACCGTGCGCTACCTGACTCGAAGAGACGGTCCGAACGTCGTGAAGCAATCACCACAACGACTATGTTTGTTGTTTCGGCGTATGCTCCCACAGTTTCTGGTCCACACATAATCAAAACACTTTTGTGTTTTCTTACTGGTGACCGAGCACCGTAGTAAGCCACTTCTACTGTGAGTGATGCATCGCTGTGCTTGATTATTTGGCCAGAGTTAACCGTTGAACTGATTTATCTGTTCACCAAGTCTGTAGACGATCAAATCTTGTGTGTTTGGAGGAAAAACGGATGATATGGACACCAGATAACGACTACTCTGACGGTTATGGCAGCGACAAGTCTGTTCGTGGATGCTTTATTGGATAGTCAAAGAATAGGAAGCTTGTTGTTATAGAATCATACTGTAAATTACGAGCCCTACCATCATGCGCTGTGAATCCCCCTGTTGACACTGTCTAACGAAGTAAGCGTGTCGATTTCACGAGAAGGTTATGCCACACGTAAATTTCTGAACCATCACGTTATCAAAGCGATGTCGTAGTCTACACGCTTACCTCATCCGTGAATTCGGTTGGGTGTGCATTGCACGCACAGTGTTATCGAAATTACCAATGTTGAGCTTTTAGAATTTCCAGCGATACTGTTGCTGTCCATATTGATTGTTGCCATGTCTCATGTACCGTTTGAAGAGATTGGTGAAAGTCGTATTACCAGCCAACGATTGCACAACTCACTACTAACAAGACTGCACGTAGAGTCAAAGAAAACGTTATACTTTCAAATTTACATAAACCTAATGTCACGACTTGCTCGTACCGTTACTGTTCAAGCGTCAGGTAGGATCGAGGACTGAAGCAGTTTCAGTCATTACAGTCATGATAAAGCAGTCTTCGTTGTGTTGAGATGTTATTCTTGTATTTTCGTCGCCTATAACGACCACTTTAGCAACCTTGGAAGATCTGCTGTCAGGTGATTATCAGTGAAAATGAGTATTTCTTCCTGTCGGTATTAAGACCTACTATTGGGCCTCCTATATTAAGTAGCTGTTCAAGTTGAATGCATTTACGTCGTGAACAATCTCACACGTATTCAATGGGGTTAAGTAATGACGAACGATCTGATCAAGGAAGGACTCGTATTTCAGTAGTCCTTTCTGAAAAAATCAGGTGTTATGTACATTGAACATCGCTCGCAACTGATCGCAGATGTCGCGTTTACATAGACCTATTAGCCATCCTCTTTCGAAAAGAAGTACGAAACTCCAGTTTCTCTTTTGTTACAGCTCGTCAGTAGTTCATATCCTTATCACAACCAGGATTAGAGCTCCGGACATGTTTTGGTGAGGCAACCGTGTTGACCGTTACGCCAGTTATTTTCTATTAAACATGACTGAATTACATGCCATATTCGTATATGAGTAGTGTTCAGCTGTTCTTGTACGAAGCGATGTTACATTACAATCGTTTGGCTTAGGGATTCCATCTCGGCTGTAGACAGGAGCAAATGGTTCGTCGCAATTCGCTGATGTGCCTCACTGCTACCTTTTCGATCCAGAGCCATGAGTTCACATTCCCCGTTCGCCTATGTTATCCGTAACATGTGCAGCACGTCTCCATCATCTTGAACAACTGAATGGTTGAAATACGTGGCAGGTTTCTCCTCGTTTGCCAGGTAAACCAAGTTTTCTGTCTCAATGTTCCAAGATAATTGGAGTGGCCAAACTGCTCCGTTCACTTGTTCGTTGTGCCATAAACAAATTTGCATTGCCTGTTTAAAAATTTTATGCGTATTATTTTCGGACGATTGCTTTCATAAGAACGTTAATAATCACGAAACCCCCGATAGCATTGGATCAACTTGCTCAGAATTTTATCACTCCACCTTCCCACGTTCCGATATCGTACCAAATCGGTTTCTTCCTCGTGTTTACCGTCGTTCAACTGTGGATGCCGCTAGTAAAAGCTATCCATGCGCGACTGAATCACTTCTTGTTCAGAATGGTGTCCGCTTTGATAGGTAACCTGCTTAGGCTACGAACTTGTTTATCGAAACAGGAGTTTTGGGAAGTTAATCGAAATGGACCAAGCCTTTGCAAAAGTTTGGTCGTCTCCGTACTTCGGTCTTCTTTTTGTGCCATTTCTCGTTTCACAACACTGTTTAACTATTGTACTTGTAAGTGTTACTAGGGGATTGTTTGTTGTGTACTTTCTTTCCGCCGATTTGTGTACTGAATAATTTTTGTGACAATTAGATTTTCAAATGAAACACTTTTGGTGACTAATTTTATGGTAAGTAATCCGTGCTGTAAGTTTTTGGTGGCGTTTCGAACTGGAACACTTCATTTTAATTTGGCGGTTCACATGGACTGCTCTACATCACAGATTTCAAGCGCAGTAGTTGATACTTTCTGAAGCTAGTGGTAATGGATTGCCTGCATTGATCACACTTCTTCGTTCCGTATAAGGGACTAAACAATTGCCTCCTGATCGATGCTTATCCATTGTTCCCATCTTCAAAAGGAGTGTCAGAGCATCATGTGACAACATCGGAGGTATTAGTTTTCTCTCTGTCACACCCCAAACTCTCACTGAGTTCATAATGCGACGGTCTCTGTAACATTGAGAGAGCCAACTCTGGGAAGAATATGGAAGTTTCTAACTTGTCCACGAAGGTAGTGATCATATTTTCACTTCACGACAAACGCTGGAGCATCGATATCCTTCGACTCAGTCAATACACATGGTATTTTTGTATTCGAAAACTGCTTTTTGGTTCGGTTACCAATTTGGTGAAATCATACGCCTACTCTGAATACGCATTTATGGGCATCTATCTCTAGCGTTCCCCACCTAGACTGATTTCCGATAGTGCTATCCAACACTTATCTTCCCATTTAATTAGGTCATGTGTGGTATTTTGGGAAGAGCAATCGGATGTTCTCAAGTCTTCAGAGTGGAGCTTCTGTCTTGTTGTAAGCATACTAATATGGAATATACTCATTGCCTCTTCTTACCTAATTCTTATTCAATTAACTTGTAGACCGTGTTAATCTGTTAAGTTAGGTTGAAGCTGCTAAATTGCTGCGAACAAGCTGCTTAATCGTTTCACCTACCTGTGCAGCAATACCTCATCGATATGTATCTCTGGGGAGGTATCTGTGAAGATAACGAAGCAGGTGGTCCGTTCAGTGCGACGACTGGTGGTTGGAAGAAGCCACAAACTAGGCGGGCATTGGCATAATCATGAATTATGAAAAGTCCTCACATAGCATAACTGTGAGGTGTCGTCCACATGTTTAGGAACTTGACGACCATCTCTTCACTGGTTGGAAACGCTCTCGAGCGTGTCGCAGTCACTGGTGAGATTCTGTCTACAGTGATGTTAGTTGTTTTATTTTATGACTTTCTTTTTTAACTATTTTTTCTCTCTTGCATTCACACCTAATTACTAATCAGCCATCTCGTAAACTACGGTCAGAATCGGCGATAGCCAACGTTGAGTACCGCTTAAAGTTTAAAGTGTGTTCATTTGTGAATGGTGCCATACAACGGCGGCATTTTTCTTAACGCGTTCAATCATTTGCTAGCCGTACGAGTTTAGGACTGTTTTCTATACGCGGCAGTCTTCCTATGTATGGATTAACTCACGATTGCTTACTTGTTTTTACAGTGGTGTCCCAATTTACTCTTTTTACTAGTGATTATTCTGCTGAATGGCTCTCGATAATGATGATCAGTTGGAATGTGTTTCGGGACAAATTTGAACTCATGTGTAAGCGATCGACACTTGTGTCGGTTGCAGTTCTCACTCAGAAGCTTCTTCAGACCGATTGAGCAAGTTTTCGATCGTTTGAACCAGACAAGATGTGGATCACTATGTAGATTTGGTTGTAATCGGCCGTGTCAAGTTTACATTTAGCGGAGTCGATACCATGCTCAGAAAGCTAAATTGACGGTGTGCGAATGTTTGACAAAACTAAAATCAGTGTAGTCACTCAGGAAGGGTTTTCAGTAGATGAACGTGATGTTCCATGTTCTTTAATTCGTTAAAGAAGTCTGTCCTTTTCGTGATCAATGCAGACGAACGCGATGATCCCAGGTGGACCACCATATGCCGGCGAGGTCAAACTCTTTTCTGTATACTATCCGTTTGACCCTTGTAATTTTGTCCGTCTTCGCTTCTATACTTCCTAATATATTCCTGAACCTCAGTCCCGTTACCTTAACATCTTCCAAATCGTATGAACGACTTGTGTCCAGCATGTGACTGTCAAGTCCTTACTAACGATCTGCTATTCTGAAATGGTTGCATAACCTTCTTTCAGAAGTCGTTTGTTTTTTACTTCTGATTTTTCATGTGGTCTGCCTTTCGATCTTTACTCTGTTTGTTCAACAAATCTCGACAATCCCAGGAAGACTGTTCTGGCTATTATCTAAGTAGGTGATCATGACAATGATAAATCTTCATAGCCATGCACATTCTTGAGTGCGTGGTGAGGGATTCAGTTCGTGTAATATCGACTGTCTTTTAGATTGGACTTAGACGAACGGTTTGGGTAATCTGTACAACACTTTGTGAGGTTTTCTACAACGCTTTTTACTTTTTTAAAGAAAGAGATTTGGTGAGCAGGTTGTGTAAGCCAAAATGTATGTTTCGCATAACTGCGATTATCATTTGCGCTTGCTAATCATTCTGATTCCTAATAGGAAAGGCTGCCCGTTTGATTTTCATGTAAATGCAGTGCAACTTATCAGACGGTTGCGATTCTTTCACGGACACGTTATCGTCTGTCGCTTATAGCCAAACGTTTCATCTCCATATTCTTACTAATCATTTCGTTTTCTGACGTATTCCTAGCCCTATTCAGAATTCGGAAGTTACCAGACCTGTATCTAATATTTCCGAGTCGTCTTTTAATGTCTTGCCGGACAAATCCACCGTTATCTGGAGGATAAACGAATCAGCGCATCCTTTCTGGCGTCCAGTGAACCCAGAAGAGTACGAAGCTCCTGCGGAATATATGGCGGATGCCATTTGTTCGTCTGTGACAACCATGGAACATTTACAGAAAACGTCTGCAGCGATGGAGAAAAGTCAAGATAACACGTCAACTCTTGAGGCGGTTAACTTTGACGGTAACGTCTTTTTGATTGCCAATTAATGTTTGGCTCTTTTGTTCCTATGAGGCAAACACCACCACAGCTTTCATACTCATGTAGACGTTTCCAGTTGGCCCTTATTGAAAACCTATCGATCTGAGTTTCGCGATCTCTCTCTCTCTCACTGATGTACATGCTTGTCGTAACGGGGAGTTTCACCTCGATTGGCATGTGTACAACGCAGGCATGTTAACGTCATACTAGGTATGCCTGGATTGTCACTGCCCTACAGTAATCCACAATTGCTTCTGTATAATACTCAAGTTGTCCGATACTTTTCTGCGCCAGTTTATTGTGTGCTCCGAGACTTCACCTGTTCGTAGCGAACAGGTAATCACACTTAATGTGTTCCGCCATCTTTGGTCCCAGTCATTTGGCCCTCATCACAGGATGGTCACACGTGTAAAGTGGACTTTCATGAGCGTATGATCAGTATACAGCCTGTGATGTTTTGGCGAAATTGTTGGTATGTCAACTGGGCGTTTACTACCTCTGACATCTATCAAAACCACCAAAGATCACCAGGCAACGGCATGTTCACTGACTGTAAGATCAATGGGTGTTGCTTGGCAGTCTGGGATTTTTTTACTCGACTTGTCGATTAGAGACGTTATCCGGCTTGGCAGTATGATGCACTTAATGACATGTCTACACTTACATCGGTTTTCTTAGAAAAGAATTTCTGTTCCGAAGCGGTTAATTTGAATCACAATACAACTTAGTTTATCTGCATGTGTACACATGTGTACACACACAGGTTGTAAAATTATGCATTCGTCTTCGTGATACTTTGCATATGACGCTTTTAGAGAATTGTTTTTGTTATAGAAAGAGGTTCGTTTCCGTAATGACAAAAACATGGTAGAACGAGGTAAAATAAGGTCTATTTAGTTAGAACAGGGAAAGAAGAGTGGCTCGAACATAGCTATCAGGAATGAACCGAATGTATTTCACCAGGATAATCAGTTACTGCCTTTGACATAGAGGTCGTACATCACTTCAAAGTTGTCCGGATGGCCAAGCTGATTGGAGATTCCTACTAGTATCACGTATGTGTGCATCAGACCTTTGCCTGGGATCATCTGTTGGTGGCGTTGTCACAGAAGATTCGAGCAGGGCGTGCTGGATTGAACGTACCTTAACATCAAGTGTGTTGTGTGCATTTTAGACAACTCATCGGGCGTTGTAGCTCTCGCGAGTGACATCGGAAACGAAGGTACGTATTTAACGCAAGACTATTCGACGGCTAATGTAACATTCTATAGGTCAGTGTGTTGTCGACTCTGACATGTCGGTAGTACGCACTGAAATAGTCAAGCTTAAGTGGTCTGTATGAGTAGGAAGCGATAAAGCACACTGTTGCCGCATGCATGTACTTTCTCAGTCGGATGAGTGTCTTTCACAAGAGATGGTCGACAAGCTCTGATAATTGCCTCTGGAAAATCGGCGAAAATCTCTCTAACTGGGAGGTCTCGCACAACTGGGGTGGCATCCCAAGTTTTATTTTAGCTTTTTTCATCAGGGCGCAGTTCTAGAACAGATTGAGATATTCCAAAACAATCGATGTAGCCCGCTTTTTGTTGATTATATCCCTCCAAAGTACTCTTGTACGTATCCTCTATATGTATGTAATTTAGCTAATTTAAGTAGCAAGTGCTGCTGCTGATGTCTCAAAATTCACTTGTTTGTCATCGGAAATCCCTGCGTACTCTTGGGTTCAATGGTGTTTTTGGCAACAGCCTAATTTTGTTGTATATCTATTCTCTCTCTGATTCAACTGGGTTTTTACTTCCAGTGAAGTACTCCATATTTGCACCATGTAACAAACAGCATGTGTCCATGCTTTTCTGACATAGTGCTCGGACGGGAACGTTGTATTTTCCCGCCTGTGGTGCTTAATCGTGCTCAGTGGCGTGAGTGTTGTTTGTGCAAGTTGTCTGTGAAATGTGCATTCAATGACGCGCGGCAGTAAAAGCCATAAGGAAGCAGTCTTGCTGATGACGCCCTAATTTCACCTACAGCTTCGTTGTTTTTGTTTGCACGATGTAGGGGCCTTGAATATAGACGAACCTATTCTTAATAGTTAGGTCCTTCCCCGTCCCCTTTTTTTCTCTCTCTCTTCCTATATAGCGTCTGCTTTTTCTTCTTCTTGGTTATGTGACAGTTAAGCATCAGTGTGAACCACTGATGTATTGCTGTCTGTGATGTTGATGTCGTAAAACTCGTATCCGTGATCCCTTGACTACCCACTGACACGTAAGGATGTGCTGACGGATAAAAGTTAACTCAGTGCTTTAGATTTCTATAGCGAAGACTGGTGTACAGGCTCCATTCGATGACGCTCATCACGATTGTGTCACGTAATATCCTGATTGCGTCTTATCGTTTTGATCAGGTTCCAGATACACCATGCGTGTCACATCTAATCGCATGTTGAAGCAGTCCAGCTGGCTAATCGCTCAGGTGTGCCGTGTGCTTGTGTGTTCGAATTTGAATAGAGGCCGTGGGACCCATGACTGTGTTCGCGCGTACTCATGGGTGAGATCAATGATCCTGACTTAAAGCCTGTAGGAACCAGGTGCCGCGTGGTGCGGTGAGCAACCGGCTGCAGGTCCATCAATAGAACGTGCAGATCGGTCGGACCTAGTTTCTCACGAACTTGTTCCAGATAGTATGAGCGGGTCACTTGAGGTATATTCCTCCATTGGTCCTGTTGGAATGAGACGGTCAATCGACTTGTTGATTGACGCGCAAAGCATGTACTGTTTGCCGGAACAGTCCAAAACATGCAGGTTATGGGAATTCACGGAAGTTATCACGGCGAAGAAGCAATCAGTTTGACGGGACAGTTGCTCTGTTGATAAGCTAATTTTGACACGAAATGCTGCAATTGACTCACACAGTCTGTGGAGTCGGGAAAAGTTGTATCGTCCTCTGCACGGAAACAGTTGGTTAGTCAAAAAGACGACAGCGGTAATTAATCATATCGAGCGGTTGGTTACGATTTCGAAATCAGTATGGCTTTTGGTGTTTAGTGAAATCTTTCAACCATTCCGTTGGATTGCGGATAGTTTGCTGTGGTATGAAGACGTTGAATTCTAGTTAAACGTGTTAATTGTTTGAACAAGTGTGATTCAACCTGAAAGTCCTGCTCTATAGTTTTGGTGACAAAACAAAATTTAATCCGACTACGAATGTGGACCCCAGACTTTGAGTGATGGTGTCACAAATCAGAATACATCCCGGCCACCGGTTGCATATGTCGATACACTTGAGAAATCATCGATAAATTCGATGATGGCAAAGATCCAGCAGTGTTGATTTGCACGTGATCAAAACTTCCATCAGCAGGCTCAACTGATCCAACCGAAGCTACGGTATGGAAAAACTGCTGGCAGCTTTGAGTTTCAGGCCACAACAAACCGATTGCACCTCCTTTGTCACGGAAGCGTTTGTGACCATTTTCTTATCACGAATCAAAACAGGCATGTGTAGATAGGAGCGGTGTGCATGAATTCGAACTATATAAACTGCGTGATACGCGTTGCGACTAGTGGGGATGGAACATAGACGGTACACTCTTGCTCACTCAGGCACAACCACACCGTAGTAACCAAATATGATGCATTCCTGTTGTTTGTTGCACTACTGATCGTAGGCGTGATATGGACGCCCGTATTGGTGAGTTTGGTACGTGTCCTCTCCACACACGCATTGTAAGCCCCAAGCTTAAGTCGCAATAGGCTCTTGGAACCTCGTAGATACTTGTGTACCGTGGGCATTCATCATCCATATAGAAGGGATATGAAGGGTTATTCACACTAAACCACGTTTGCAAGTCATGGGCGAAAATCAAGGAAATTGCGAATACTGTTCTCTCCGTGTGGCTCTTCGATGAAGAGACCTGCTAAGTGCCCCGTCTAAGCGCCTAGAAATAAGAATATCTAAGAATGGTAGTTATCTAGCTCTTCTCCATGATTTCGGTGAGTGGAATTTAGCCGGTGTAAGAGAGTTATGAAATGGTCAAAACTGGTGAACAATAAAATGTCATCGACATACCATTTATATAGCAAGGGACGTTCACTACACTTTAGCTACCATACTGCCGAACTGCGTGGTGACCGTTGAATGGTAAATCCCTTTTAGGTGACACTCCTAATACCTTCATTGATGCCGCTGGTGGGTGCATAAACAAGCACAAAGTATGTAGGTTATTGGGTTTCGCCATCTAGAACCCACTAGACTGATGGCACTTTGTTTCTATCAAGATTCCAACTATGGACGCAACGTCCGCTTCTACACCTAGAGCCCCCATCTGCTCAAGCCTGACCGATGGTGGCGACCAGCGAGTCACCTGCGCTGTCCAATGGAGAATGACGATGTTGTTAATTTAACCGCAAGATGTTGTCCTGACTATTAGTTTCCGAAAAGTATCAGACGTTGGTTTTCACTGTCCACCGTCCACGCAATATTTTTCCGTTTAAGGGTATTCCGAACGAAAGCGTCTATAATTGTTTCCGTTCTGAGATTTACATGGTACAGAATTTCAGTTTAGTTCGTCTAAAAAATGAAATGGAGTCGGGCTTTCCGAAACACAACTACTGGAACCAGCCATTTCATTTCTGAAATTTGAGTATCATTGAAAGTAAAGGTAGATTTTAAAAGGATCAAGTTCGAAAGCAGGATGAAGGAGAGGTCACAACAGTAGGGTTTGGGTGTTCGATTTGTATCATGTAACAGTTGATGCAGAGTAAGACTTGACTCCTGTTAACTGAATGTGCTTTCTTATGCGGACCAAAACAGTATCAGCATGAGTAGACGTAAACAGAACTATTAAAGATCACGAGTCAGGTTTCTTAAGTTAACGATCCGCACCGTGAGGCAGTCGGTCAGAAACAGGACTTTTTATGGATTTGGGAACCAACTTTCAATCAGATGGTCTTAAACACTGTTCCCCATCAAGTATCAGTTTATTGATTTACTTGTCGTAATTGGTTCTGTCCACGTCATACTGTCCAGTTGGGCTCAGTAGATCACAGACGACAAACGACGCCTTAAGACCCATCTCTCAACAACACTGTGTTTGAATGGCGTGCAGTGCATCCAAAACAGACCGGAAGACATTTGAATGCTCCAGCGTGGTCCGCAAAATAATAGAATCATGCATTTTCTCTCGCATATTCACTGCCAGTCAGCCTCACGCTTAGCAGATGCTAATCGTCCATCACAGAAAATATTTTTCCAGCCAGAAAGATCAGAAAATGTTTTCACTTTTTCTTTGAGTCTTTTCACCCAGGCTGAAGCGGGAATCGCCAAGTTTCTCTCTATTTCTTTGCCTTTTACCGTAGCCGAATATGGTTCATCTGCACAGTGAACGAAATGAAATTGCCGCGTCTCTAATCATCTTGTTTACTGTGTCAGCCTTGAAATATGCTCTTCTACATTGCATATCTGAGCCACTTGAGCACAAACTTTTATTGGACGGAGTATTGATGTATTGAATCACTGCCTTATAATCTATTGCACGGTTTCATTTGCTTTGTCCAGTTTGACCTGTTCAATTATACCCGTGTTGGGTTCACTTTGATGGCAATCACGCATTTTCTTTAAACCTGATATTGCTCAACCTCACCTGACCTTTCCGTATTTTAGAACCATCTGATAGCTCAAACGCAGGCAACACCACTTCTAACGAGCTTGCATGCTGGGCTCCGCTACTTGACAATCGATTGTGTCCACGTCGTGATCCTAGCGGTCGATGTCCTATTCATGGCCGCATTGTTAGACGTGATAGGGTTTCAGGAAGACCGATTAACTCGAAAGATCGCGAAATACTTCATGCTGAAATAACAAAATCTCAACGTGAAAAAGCAGAAGGTTGGTGTTCATTTCCTGTAGACATCCGTAACTGTGTCGATTTTATAACATGCGACAACAGACTGAACCGGTTAACGGTATACACCACAGTGCAAAAGCCTCTTTTTGAATGCCTGTCCTTTTAGTCGTATTTGTAGTAAATTCTGTTAGTTCATTGTTAATACAACTCGCTTGTCTTACGTGCCCGCGTGGTAAGCGTACGTTTAGGCTAACTTTTGTCCTCGGTAATAACACGCGAGAGTGCGCATGTCCATCATGTAGTAGGTACTGTCCATTCAGAACATGACCGGATCAACCAAATAGGAGGCGACATCGTATGGCGATGCTCACAACGGTATGCGAACGAAACAAAGTAAGAGACGAACTTACATGATCCTTTCACCTGAATAAGTAGCGCAGAGCTGACCACAGATAATCGTATGGTGACCACTCTTGAATCGACGATGGTTGATATGTGAACTGAGAGTTCACTTCTGTTTGCCCTTTTGACTTCCGTTGTCGTTCACTCAGAGCCAGTTAATCTTTGGATACCTGTCAGTGCCGTCTCGACACTTACCTCTAATTACACTTATTTAAAAACCACTTTTCCTAACCTTTGCAGTGTGTTTGGAACCTAGTGTTCCATAACTTAAACTCGTCGTACCCTAGAATTTGTGTGAATATATGCTTTGATTGTGTTCTACAAATCTGTAACTAATACGGGTTTCATCGTTAGAATAGTTAAACGCATCAACGTCTCAAGGGACCTTACTGTCAATATTGTGAAAATCAGTCTCTGCCATTTTCCACTCATTTCTTGACAAGGTATCGAAACGATCACATTTTCATGCTACTTCACACATTGGACGAGTTCACTTTATTACAGTCAAAAGCATGTCTCGGTTGCTACATAGTGGGCTCTGTTCACTCTTTCTCTTGTAATATGCATCGTCTAATATTTAATCAGATCCCTTTAAACCTCAACAGTATAGTGAAGTATTGGCTGGAACAGTAGCAATTCATGTGAGATGTGACATTCAAGATCTTTCGTGCCCATTCAGATGAGCGGATTGAGCCATCTCTCCACTATTCGGCTATGGAGTCACCATATGAAGCCGATAACTAACGTGTCAAGCTGTTGTTATGCTTCGAACACTGATTCATCGAAGTATTGAGGCTTCATGGAACCTTAGTAAGAGGACCGACGGTACACTGCTTTGATGTTAACAATCGGAACGCCAAAGAAATAACCACTGTATAAGGAAACAATTGATTGACTGTTACTATTGTGCGTAATTCGAGCAAGGTGATTCCAGCTCCTAGCCCGCATTAACCATGCTCGCGTACGCACAATCGTGAACAAAACAATTGGTCTCGCGTTCGATAACATCGGCACGGACCTGACATGAAGAAGGCTGTCTGGCTGCATTTCGACACTTGCACAACCGTTTCTCCGCTTGCCGGAACACTTCAGATTACCGCACACTGCTGAACAGTCGATGACTACGACTAGGACATCTCTCCTGAGTTTAGCCCACAGAAACCACCAAAACTTGTTGAGCGGCACTTTGATCACTGATGATTTCTGGATTTTGGTTGATATAGGTTGAACATCACTCACAATATGCATTACTGACGAGCTCTGTCAATAGTGAAACCCGAGTATAGTGCTTCTTTTGGAATAGGGCTGACCAGAGAGTTTATGGAAATGCGAAATCTTCAATCGTTCGTGAGTGATGTACCACTTATGTCGGTCAAAATCCCAAACCACTTGCCGCCAATGTAAAAATGTCACGGATTGCGGACGTCAGACACGTCCTGCAGATGTCGCCTTCGATACTATCCGCTGGCCCATTTTTCGTTCAACGGTTTACGTCCTAATGAAGCGGGACGCTTTCCGCCTATACTAGCATAGACTGCAACGAGGGCTGTTACACCTCGAAAGTAAATTTGAAAGTGATTAATCGATACGGATCTTCCCCAGGTTTCGCGCCGGCACTCAAGACAGCGTAACATTCATCACTTTATTGTTTTATTAAAGCTTCAACGCTGACAAACCAGCGTCATGAGCCATCTGTTCGAAGCTTAGCAACGACTTACCACTACTCGATATGGCATGACGCCACGGGCCACTATAAAGATTACTCAGTCCGCTCAGTGTACCTACGTGATTGGCCTTAAACATCAGACACATTGCTACAAAACTTAATGCCAAACGGTTGTGCTGAGGTCCACGATGGCTTGACAGGTCACAGCCGTACAGTACATCAGTGCGAGCATGATATCCCTGATCAAACCGGCTGTCTTCAAGGAGTGAATTGGACAACACTGACATGCGCTGCTAGTCGTGTTCCGTTGGATACGTTCTTTGGTCACTAATGTAAGTCGGACAGTGTTATTGTCAATGCTGTCTGTCGAAACACCGTTAGGAATTGTGCTACCCCTCAGTTTTTTCCTCATATTATTTTCACCTCTCATGATCGAGTTTCGTTTTCGTACGTTCATTTGAGTCAAGATGCTTTATCAGCTTCTGTTCTCACCTTCCTCTTATGTTTGTCTGTAACTGCTCGAGCAGAGTGGAGTTTCCCAGTCCCAATTATAACCGCTTTGAGGCTCCACATCGATTCTGCAGAGAATCAGCAGATTCATCACTGATACCTGAATAACACTCACGTATAGTTGACTACGCTGTTGGGATTAACGAAGATAGAAAGTAACGGTGTTCCTTGTATATCTTCCGATCATGTTTTGCCTTCGTTGTTACGGAAATCAAATATTTCAGGTTCAGCGTAAATATAAACGTCACATGATTTTGAACAAACATTCCTCATCCTGTTGCCCTTTCTTTGAAAAACAAACAAAGCACGAGCATCCGAAGCCAAACGACAGGCTCGTCGACGTTATCCTGGCCTAGTGGATTTGAACAAGCGATCAATCACCGCACGCACTCGTCTACAGTCCCGCGTTTTCAGCAGGTGAGTGGAAAATTATCAACATAACATACTTTCTTCGACCTTCGCCAGCTAGTTTAATGTTCGTTGCCGTAAGATGCCAGAAACAACCTGATGTACCGTCCGTTCCATTTGTTCTCGCAGACAAGCGTTCCAACGAATGGCTCACACGCTGGACGTTCAGGACCGTACTGTCGCGGCGCAATTCGCCGACAACTTCGTCCACGCCGTCAACCCAAAATAAGTGATACAATTAAGGGCTTACGTGCTGGGATTGTGTTGTGTGGCCAGTTGACCAATTGCGGATCCAATGGGCATACACAACTGACTGTGATACCATGACATCTTACGTGATACGTATTTCTTTGATCGTGATCTATGACTTTCTACCAACTGTTTCAAATTGTAAATGGTGTTGCGTAAATAAATGTTTCTATCACCAGAACTCATGATAGTTCATTCACAACGATTGCCCATCTTCCAACCACAGGGCTGTAGATTTGATCCAGGTTACTGCGCCTACCTTCGTGTTGATGCGGACAACGTGATGGTATCCACGTTATACGAAACTGTATAGCCCATGATACCTAACCGTAAACAAACTGACTAAAGATGATCATATTTTGGCAACGCCTATAGATAGTTTCTTGTGCACATTTGTTCACATAAGCCCTCGCGATGATACACTAAAAACACCAGTAATTAAAAAGACAAGCAAACAAACTATAATCAATCACAATGGTAGTGCATAGGCTGTCGATCTGTGTGTTTACAATGTTGTATAAACTACAACCGGATCCCAAAACCGAAGGCGGCACTGTTGAAAAACGCCGCGCACTCATTCGACTACAGCACATGTGTGTGTGTGAGCATACATTCTACAGTAGATAAACACCCAATTTGAGGAAGCAAAGGGCAGGGAATAAAATAAATCTCAAATGCATGTCGCTCTTGAATCAATCGATCGATTGGGGAAAAGCAAAACAAAATTGAAAAAAATAACAAAGCAAGGCCAGGGGCAAAACCGTAAGATTTTCCAGTCACTGGTTCGTCAAAGTCGTTCGTTGACGCGCAAACTGAAAATTGACTGAGGACGTGTGTTAGGTGTAAAACCGTCTAGTCCAGGCGTATTGGAGGCGGCTGTTCCGGAATAAGAGAGGCGATAAGTGAAGAGACGAACTGAAACGAAACGGTTGCGACCAAACGTAGAGTGGATGTGAACCGAGATAGCCTGGGCTCTGGAACGGCTGGTGCTGATAATTGGTCGTTAATAGGATTCGATTGTTCAGTCTGTACCACGCGCCGATTTAACAGTTGGTCCATTTCCGGTCTGTTCTGTCCACTCGTTTCTGCCACCTATGCGGATTGGGGGGGGGGCGGTGAGGCAATGAACCGTTTGAAATACCGCATTAAAAGCTCATGAATACGAGTGCCTGAATGCACAGTCAGTGTCTGACTCAAGTAATAGGCGTTATTGCACCATTAAAAGTAAGGCAGAATGTTTATAAAATATGTTCATTTCACAATGATCAATTTTACTCTTGTTTGGACTCATCTGGCACAGACATTCTAGATGGTGTTCTAAATGTGAATCTATGTTACAAACTAAGGCGCTTATCTACTAAACCGTCAAGCATCGTTTATAACGAAGCGATTAACATATTTGGTGCACGTGCAGTGAATAGAACCTTGGTTTTCAATGAGAGTTGTAGGGTTTTATTCTGTACAAACCGTCTCTATTCGGTAGATCAACATAAGGACGAAACCGACCGTTGAATGCAGGTTTGAAAAATAGACATTACGCAACACTTACTATTTTGGTCGTAGCCAATTCAACCACCTGAAGTGACTAGTATCCACCTCACCTAATTGCCCAAGCCGAGATAACCTATCGTTCACATTCACGCCCATGGATCCACGAAGCTACACCTCAGCCAATTTGTGCAGCCACTATCAAGATACACATGCCGTAACATACCAAACCCGAGAAGCCAATCAATGCGGCAGGTCCAGTTTATACCATTGCTGACAAACTTACTAGTGTGTTTCTCACGCAAACAATGAACAGCGTTCTGTTCTGACGCCCAATATAATTAAGGTTGTGGCTGTATGACAAAAATAGTGTCGGCGACGCACTTCAGGTTTTTAATGTTTATATGACTGACGATCGAGTATGCGTAGAGGAAGACAATCGTGGGGTGAAATTATTTCATTCATTGCAGTCGTGAGCCATTCCGGTAGGTACTGAGCACAAGCCGCCGTCCATGCCAACAGTGACGTAGAATATGCGCAAAACAAAACCAAACGGAAAGACTAGAAACGCGGATGCACCGGGGGCTCCAGTACGTTGTCACCTTGGATAACGTCTTTGACCGACGACTCCAGTAGTCACGAAGTTCACAATGGGGCGGGTGGCATTTACCCATATCATTTAAAATAATGATCTGACCTCACATTCCGTTGATGACGATACCTGACTACCTTGAGGCTCTAACCGACTGTTGATAGTCTCAATAACCAATGCCCGGAGTATGTGACCCAACTATCGCAGTTTATGAAAATCAATCATTTGATTAATTGATAGCGTCTCCAGAGTGCTCCAAAATACGTGCTAACGAGCGGTCGTCCTGTTCATACAATCACCTCTCAATAGGTAATAGATAACCGTCGGTCAGGCACATCTTCGTTGGTATATTTGTCATTAATAAAAAGAAGGTGCGAACCTGGAGCCTTGTTACACTTCACAGCAACTTAAAGCCTAGGGTCGTTTTGGACGGAGAGCTGTCTAGAACCCAAAAATTGACCGTTCCTGTCTAGCTGTCTATATGGTCCGCTTGTGGTAAAGGACAACTAGTACTTTGCTATTCTCAAACGGAAATGCCAGCACGGCTCCCTTCGATCACTAAACAGAGATGTCCACGAACTTTGCACAAGCTTTTAGTTAGCTTGTGTTCAATTTATTAACAGCCGTTCTCACAGTCAGATAGAATCGAGCGACATCTGTTTGTAGGGTTCATCTACATGACAGGAATCTAATTACGTCGGAAATGTACGTCTCACACTTCGCAGTAAGCTTTCACAGCTGCTGCGACCCTTTCTCTATGCTTACTAGGTTTTCGCCTGATTCAATTTGTTTGTTAGTGCCACCTGACAAGCGTTTTCAGCGCCCTCTTTGCTCGAATATCAGTCAGTTGTCCTGCACTTTCAAGTGCATGAACTCTGAGCAAATAAGAGAAAGAAGCGAGCTAGTATACAATAGCATGCATCTAGTCCAGCTGATTACTTCAGAACTCACGAATATTTAACAGAGTGGCGTCACTTATAAATGATTGTCAAGTGTGGTATTGGAATTAGAGATCGAGGTGTAAGTATTCGCAACCATCTATCATCGTTGTCAGACGCTAAAAGAAGTCGACTAAATCGAACATTGAAATCGTCTGCTAATAAAATTACGACGCATGGATGTATGGTCTGTTTCAGAAGCTCAAGGAGAATGTCGCAGAACACTTTTGGTAGAAAGCGAACTGCGTTTCAGCGTACGGCAGCACAAGTGATGTACAACATTTTCCCGATTTGCGTCAAAAGACTTCTATCGACTAACTAAATCTAAACGCACACAAACCACTGTTCACTGAGATTTAACCGAGTACCACCCAGCTTTGGAACTCGACAAATCCCACTCGAGCCTGATCACGAGATTCAACTCTGGCATCACCAGACGTATAGCTCGATAGTGATCGTGAATACAGAGCTCAAGAAAATGACAGCGATAGAATTTTAGATGGTCATTTCTGGGACACAGCACACCTTCAAACCTGAGGGAGTACCTGCCAAAACAACTTGCTAACCTACTTGCAAGTGTTAAGAACACCAATGTTTATCAGAAAACAATTATCACCCAAAGGTGTTGGGGAAAAATATAAAAGTGGAAGGCAAAACAGGACGACAGAGTAGTCGTTGGATGTCGATTTACTTGGAAAGAGTTTTCGAGACAGCCCGGTCATTTATGACTTGGAAGAGGACTGACTTGAGAGACTCCATCCAAAATCACTCGGAAAACTGATTTGCGGGTGGAAAAAATATATGGTTTTTTGGGGGGACCTCACCCGGAGTCAATCGTTCAAGGTTGTGAATCATTTGGCAGTAGTGGGCTAATCTAGCCGAGGGGCCTAGTTAAGACTGTTCTCTGATTACTATTACGCGCAGTAGATGTACCAAAGGAAACAATAGGTAGTGGAGTAACACAACAGGTTGCTCAACAATATATGAAGATAAGTTAATGATAAAAGTCACGATCCGACTGCTCGCTTCTGGAAGAGAGCAAAGATGCAACTAGGAAAATAGCCAAGCCGTACATTTACATGATCGTGTCTCAATACGTACGTATTCTCACGCAGTTGGCAGTGCAACACAAAACATTGAGTGCAATTGACTGTACCCTTTTGATCCGCCCGACATGGATGTGCTCGGTAGGACCGAAGTCCTAGTCATTACGGCCACCGCGATGATGTAGCAGAATAGATCAAGGAGTGGAATGTGGACGATTGCGCATGAGCCGTACCGCGGGTTAGACAATGGAATCACTGACGGAGTAATTATCTTCATCTATGCATACTCAGAATCATATTAATAAGAAACACTCAGAAGTGGTATACGAAGCACTCACATTCACGTCTGCAGAGGGTCCACTGGGTTCTGCAGCTGCCTGCGGTCGATCAACAGGGTTTGCGCGGACCTGCGGGATTTGGACCAAAGGTTGACGTATTGCCGCATGTCGCCGGTAGATGTTGTAGCTGACAGTTAACACGAAAAACGAAACGACGGTTGGAATTAATGAGATGGAGTGACAACAGATTGAAATATATCTGTTAACTTTTGTTTCAGGTCAGCTTTCGTGAAATGCAGTTACACGTGGAGGTACAAATTCAAAGGGAACAGGAGAAGGTGAGACCCAATTGTGGAAAATCCGGACTTCGACTGGATTCGAACCAGTGACAAAAACAGCATGCCAAAAGGCGGCAAGCGCTCTGTCAACTGAGGTACGAAGCCATGTCGGGATCTCACAGACTTTCACATTTGGACCCAGTTACTCGTCCAATCCACTGTGTCCTACGGAATTCACCAAATGATCCAGCGACTTGACTGCTCAAGCAGGATCGGCCACACTACTTATAAGAAGAACAAAAGAGAGGTTTAAATCCCAGGATACAGGTCTGGAAGACGTGCTGATGCAGGCGAACGGTATATCACATCTGAGGTACACTTCCAGTTGAGATAAGAGATAGTAGAAAATAGTTCCATCAGCACACACCCTCGTATCAAATCTTTTCCCATAGAAAAGTAGGTAAGTTCCTGTTAAGAACCATATACCGTTGTCTTTTGGTCCTGGCAAGTGTACCGGCAGTCTGGCGAACAGAAATTGCATACAGAAGTGCATGTTCAATATAAACTACATTAGGCACTACCGGGGTCAAATTCAGTGGAACTAATTCCGAATGAACTGAGTATGGATCACTACGACACACCTTGGACATACATGGGTTGTTTGTGATAAAAGACGTCAGTCACCGTCAAGACTATCAACTTTAAGAGGAGTCATCCGTCAACGATGAAATATCAAGCTTAACACAAGCAGCCTATACGATACAGCTTAACTTATATTGATCATCGTCGTCATACTAGATGGGACACACAACCACTGCATAGTTCTGGTGGTTTTGATCTACGAGTATTTGCAGGCCGACATGATTAGATGTAACAACCCCCTAGGGCCAAGGCTGTGGGTAGAATTAACGATTATCTTCACACCTCAATTACTCCGGATAGCCGATGAGTAGTAGGAGATTTTGGTTTTCACAGAAACTGAACATCACCCGCAACTGATCGCACCTGTCGCATTCTCATGTGCTATGTAGTCGGTCTCTTTCGAAAAGAAGCACTAGACTCGAGTTTCGCTCTTCTTTTCGAAAACGGCCAACTGCAGTTTATGGGAATGTAACAGCTGCGATCAATTGCGGGTGATGTTCAATTTATGTAAAAATCAAAATCCCCTATTACTCACCAGTAATCAAAAATATCGCTCTGCGATTTTAACTTGGAGAGAAGTCATAGTCGAGGGGTCATAGACTGGAGTTAACAGAACAGATATTTTGTCTCCTTTCGAGACGATCGAGCAATCAGAACATCATTCGCAAGCAATTGTGGTTAAGCATTCACATATGACGATTCAGTCGTGTCTAATGTGAAATCAATAGCGCAATGGTCAACACGTGACCAGGAATCTAGTCCCGGCCGTGATAAGGATATGCACTAGTGACGAGCACTAACAAGAGTGAAACTCAAGTCTAGTGTTTCTGTTCGGGAGGGGCCGACTGCAAAATCTATGGGAATGCGACAGCTGCTAACAACTGTGAGTGATTTTCAATTTATACTCCTGACATCACGACAGTATGAAGTTTACGTAACCAAATGTTTATTATAAAAGTAAGCATTTTGTGATCGGAACACTCTAAGATAGAAAACGACCTTCATTGGAGTACAATTTGTCAACTATTTGCATTGACTAATAATGAAATTTTGAAAAAGTAGATACGTTCCAGTCAACCATAGTGTAGCGAAAAGGCGCCCAATAAGGCACAATCTTTATTGTCCAACAAGCTAGTTAGCATGACAAAATTGAACAGGAAGGGGGGAATCGGACACCCCTGACGGACACCACTAGAAG
>LUCH01004066.1:7920-57852 GCA_013368495.1 Paragonimus heterotremus | reverse complement strand
TCAGTTGTCACCAGGTTTCATGTTTGTATTGTTATATATCCATGTGTTGTTTTGTACCGCATGTGAATATTTGTCATGATCGCGCACCCCCGAGCGTGCTTCTCACAAATGCGTTGAGAAATATATATTATCATTATGTACATGTATATTTGTCTCCTGGAGTGCAAGTTTAGCTAGGAAGAAACGGCATTCCTGTAGCAAATTGCCGTAATTTCTTCTATATTAATTATAACTGGCCAAAAATTTATGGTGGCAGTATGACCGATACATCACCTGATTGTTTAACTCCCGGTCACCACTGAACTGACAGAGATATTAGACGTTGTAGAATGAAACACTCAAAAGTAATTCGGCCCACAGGAGATAAATAATTGTCCGTACGTTATCACACTGCTTACGGTTCAAAAGCTTCTGAAGAGATCGGTTCAATACGAGACGGTATGATTATCAGGGTCGATAAGTGTACATGAACGTGGAGTAGTCTAACCAGCTAAAGGACGGTCAGACGGATCAATTGTAACCCTATCAGGCTGAAACTATCATAAACACATGTAAACGCGTACGTAAAAGCAAAAATGGTGTGCACAGATTACCGCGAATTATTCACTGTGCGAGCGGAATTTGTAGGTTTGTAAAGGCTTCAAGTATAGAATGATGTCAATGTCGTAGTGTTGGTGCAAGCAACGCTACAGAAATGGTTCCCGTAATGTAACGTAGGGGTGATTTTGAGCAACGAAAATTGGGTAATACCGATGGCCAAAAGGTTCAGCGGTGTGATTTATCAGCCAACCCGTCAGCCGGGACTGAGAAGTTGGACACAGTGCCCCGCAACCCCCGTTTACTGTCACTGAAATAAAAACTACTTGTACGTTTTCGTAGACCAGTGTAGCGGATGGTGCCGATAGGTTGCGTATGAACCTGCTCAAGAATTAATCCCAGACGATTCAGGTTAACGGCATAATAACACAGGTGTAGATTTATTCTCGTCGTGAGATATTATTCTGAGGACAAGTTACGCTGTTTTGTAATAAAACTTCGGAGGTGACCATCGTTTTCTAGTTTGATTGCAAAAATGTCGATCCGATCTAAATTAAACCTAAAAATCCGCTAATAACTCGTTTGAGCTACAACCATACAACTAAAGTGCACTCACCTCCCGAAATTCGGCAACATCATGGATAATTCGTCTGCTGGTCTGAAAAATTTCGTCCATGTTGGGTTCGAGAAGGTACGCTTTTTAAGAAAAAGAAGCTTGGTCGAAAAAACTAAAGGATGATATCGCGAATCGCTTCTTTTTACACGCACGGTGTACTTGGACAAGGGAACCTCTAGAACACTAGGGAAGTTGAAAAACACAGTGGCTGTGAAGCTATATAGACTTAAAAGTTGATACGAGAACGCGCGGTGTTTATATGAGGCTCACCAGCTATAAAGCAAGTTCATTTCACATAAAACGCATCACTCTTCCCTCCAGGTAGTTACCATTCTATATGTACGCTGATGGGCAATTTTGCGGTACGTCATCCAATAAACGCTGAATTGTTTTATCTACTTATGGAACCCAGGCGTTTTCTAAATAAACAAAGAAAGTCTTTGAAGGACCCAGTTTGGCAACTTTGAGATAAAGGCTGGCGGTCATTAAGCATAACTTGGAGGGAACGGTGGCGCCAGTAAATGTAGGCACTACTGTAGTTCATTTCTTTACGTACGTGTCTTGAAATTCGCTAGATTGGTGGCCATCAAACCACAATTATTGCCTATGACATTTTACTTGCAATTCTGGCTGAAAACTTGGAATAGTGCAACAGTGTTGGTGGTTCACAGATTTTTAAATGGCATTCTGCCTACTAAGCTTGTCCAAACCGACCTGTCTTTGCACAGTGTACACAAGCAAACTAAGAATACCAAAGTTAAAGCAAGATCTGACTAAAGGTTTTGAGGTATTATTAGGTAAGGAACAGAGAGCGTAAAACATCCAGACATGTTCCAAATATGACGGCCGGTGTTGAAGAGTAAAATTATGTCGTACATGAGTGAGTCGACTACTATCTGAGGATTAAAAATATTAAAAACCAATAAACAAAATTTTGTTGATCGTCCGTTTGGTGAATCACATCAATCACCGAGGACCATTTTACATAATTAGGTTAAATACTCAAACTGAGCCCTGGAAAACTCTTGCAAAGCATTTTGCAACAAATTCAACGTTGCGGGAATCGGACAGCCAAAAATACTTCAAATGTTATCCTACTGAAAACGACATGATCACCATCCAGTTATCTTATTATTAAGCTATTCGTGAACAATCCCAGCACGTCGCTTTTCACCCAAGTGCAAGAGAAGTAAATGTTGCGCTTCAGGGACTCTCCTACAAGTGAAATACTTTCCCCCCAATTCCCACCCTAGTCCTTGGGTTGACCGAAGTCAGGTGCGTTGCGGATGAGGGCCGTTTTCCTTGACACTCATCATGTATCCCCGACGCGTTCCAAAAGTCCGGCAACTCAGATTATCAGCTTAAGATGGTCAGCCTGTTCACAACAATAAACGAACCGTTGGACACGCACGTCAACTCGTATCGCCATTTCTGCCGAGTGCTTCATTGAGAATACCATCAAGAGGATGGCAGCTTAACGCCACTTTTATATCTTCTTGATTGGTTTTCCGCATAGACTGTACGAATCGGGTCGTCGGAACTCGGGGAATCCTGCACTGTCGAACCAATCAGCCAACGGCTACTCAGAGTTGCATCGGCTGTTTCCATCATGGCATGGTCTGAAAGTCAATTTTGTTGAACCAGAAGGGTGGGAAGATAGTCCTCAATCTATTTTTTTCCAAATGACGGCGGAGAGTAATTAGCCCATTTCCACTGCGCTGTGTACCTTTCGATGAAGTGTCCCTTAAGTTTGAATCCAACTTTGCTCCTGCCACGTGACATGTCATTGGCGACCAAGAGACAATATCGATGTCATCAGAAGTCGACGGCATGATTTGGAGATTATTTAGTATTAGATCTACTCAAACTGATTACTTCAGCAGTGTATAAACATCACGATTTTTATTCTCACAAGTTTGTTCAGGGTATATCAAACAGATTCAATCAGTTGGCCGTGAATTTTGCCAATATGACCAGCATTGGTAGGAGTAAAATACAACTAGATGCTTCTCCGAAGACGAATTTGGACGGCCAAGTGGGCTGGTACCTCTCCATCCAAATCAGATTCCCTATCGTCCGCCGTATCCTCAAGCTCTCAGTCGTATAACAGTGCACGGCGTTCCACAACAAGGCAGTCTTCTCGAAACACAGTTCACGGAAGTGTATGATCCGGTATCTTTGTTTAATGATCCGGGGTGTTTTCAGCTGAACAGAGTTTTAAGCCCCTAAGGCTGTCTCTGCTCGCTAACTCTTTGGTCAAATACCCAGCGAGCCTTTAGGACATCACAGACAGTCAACCTGTCTTCTGTCAACCTCTTTGAACCCAACCTCCTCAAGGTGGGGTCGCTGTCACCTGTTTCTCTTGAGGGAACAAGAGGCACAAACGACAAATCCTTCATAGAGCGCACTGCATTGATCTCGCAGGTCCTATCCGTGAAAAACGAAAGTTGTTTGAGCTTTGCTTTGACACGTAGAATTACGTGTATCATCTAGTATCTTGAGTGTCAACCACGAGCGATCTGTAGCCGTATGAAGTATTTCACCGAAACATTTGCAAACGGTGTGCCTGAACCGCTGTCAGTGAGCATAAACTCCTCCCAAATCTGTCGAAGTTACTATACACACTGGAATCACAAAAGTCATACGTATCTGTCACCTGAGCTAATCATAACACAGAATTCAGTACCACTGGGTACACTGTCACCTGGCTACTGGGATTATGCAACGAACGACGGTTCTGACCGTGCCAACTTTCTTCGCCACACAGGGTTTCCATTCGACAGCCTGCTGTTTTATATATTGTAATAAGCCATTTGGAGCAACTGTTCCGTCGCCGTACAGTAGGCCACCTACTGCGGACATCAAACTTGATAGAAACAAGGCACCCTTCCAGAGTGTCTGTAAGTCACCACAAACGGCAATTTGCATGACAAATCCTTGCTGTAAGGAAAATCAGAGTAGTCGTTGGTTCATTCTTCGGTTATTTTTGTCCATCTGCAGACGGATAGAAGTTAGTATGTCCACCACAACTATGTGGTGCAATTTGTCTGAGTCCCTTTCACGACGCTTCCACGCATTGCAAAACAAACTCGGCAAACTCGTCAAATTTCAGTTCCAGCCATCGTAACCTGATTTAACCCGCTTTCCCCAGCAGTGAGACTTATAGGGTGTAGGCCAGGTCCTTTACACTCTGTTTTAGCACACTCAGACTGCTTAAGTCAGCTTCGTAGCCCATCTGTTTGAGAGCAATACTGTACTTTCGTGCAAACGGGCAGCCGCGTCAGTCCACCAACCGTGTTTGAAACTGGTCGGGTCCGCTTCACTGTCCTATCAGTTTGATGTCTGGCAATATGATAAGTGTTTTGAAAGCTTACTGTTGCGTGCGCCTCTGATGGTGGCAACGTTAAACAATCCCAAATGGCCTACTGTAAATTAACGACTCTGTCAAGGGTCAGTATCAGGAATATCGTCCACTTGGATCGATTTCTTGGCGCCCGCGGAGACAAACTTCTGAACCCCTTTCTTCTGGTAAAATTATCAGAGTTGATCAAGTGGTCAACAGTTGCTTTTGAGGGCGCTTTAGTCACTAGGAGGTCATGTTCGTGTAATACCAAATAATCGCCTTGTGGAACGACCAAAGTATGATGGCTTTCACAAACCACCAAATGAGCACGCTCAGCATCCTGTTGTAGAATCTGGAAGGTTATCTCCGACTTGTGACGTACTAATGGGTGTTGGACGGAAACTCGCTCAAAAATGAGCTATAAGGCAGGTTGTTTTGTTAACAATTTGAGATTTCTTACAGTAAATTCAGGCGAAGGATCTTCGTTGAGAGACCAATATATCCATAATTCTTATTCACAAAGGAAGTCACATTTCAGTTCCATCGCCCACACTATGTTCAGAATAAAACGTGTGTTGGCTAGTCTGTACAATAAATTTGTGTAGAGAGTCTCGGATAGCTTGAAAAGTGTTCCAAGCGCGATTATTGTCCAGTTGACCGATTTTCAACAACACCGGCAAGAACGGTGCCTATCAAATTGCCTCACCAAATGTCACAAAATCGGTCCAAAATGGTGATATTCCATATTTTAACTGCAGCCGCGGCACTGGATGTCAGTCACGGGCGTCTACCAAGAAAATCTCAAATGTAGGAAGAAGGAAGATTAAATGAAACGGAATAAATAGACAGCAAGCGTGGTCGGCGACGTTTTGTCCAAAACAGACGAATCGTGAAACGCTCAACGCAGGCAGCTAACGTAACACCCGCCCACGAAACCAGCATGTTTTTCCAACACTCAGATAGCCATCAACTAAATTTGTATTGTGACCGAGTTCTTTTAGCCTCGGATTTTCCTCGTTGCTTGTGCCATTATTTTTTACTCCTTCGAGGAGCCCTCCAGATACCGTACCTCTTCTAGATGTGCCGCTGGCTTTCTGAAATAGAACTGGCAGACGTTACTGCCGGTACCTCTCATTATTCAACTCACCACGGTCTTCGGCTATACGCACACGGGTTGGGGGCCTCCAGTCAATAGGACAAGGTCGACAACCCTCACTTTTCATTCAACCCTGGTCCAATTATGGTGCGCCTGGATGGAGGACAGGCACTCGCTGATTCAGCGTCTGTAAAACACAGCAGCTAGGTGTTGAACCTGCTTCTACTTTTAGGGTACCTTTCTAGCGTTAGGATGTGATTGCATGGCAGGCTCGGATTTGGTGTTAGAAGCAACAGATTGTTTGGTGTTAAAATTGATGGACTACCCGGATCATCGTAGACTGGAACCAAGGGTCTGTCGTTCAGGATTTTTTCCACTCCGATCAGGCAAGTGTAAAGAGCCTTTGTTCACCTACGACATCCTGCGTAACTCGCCGAACTGCGCGAATTGTGCGCTCTCATGTACCACCCACATGAGTGGTTGCAAGAGAATTAAAATTCCTATCTTTCCCACGAACCACTAAAATTCGATGGATGTTGTCTTGGTCAAATTTGCGTAATGTTCCGCTCAGCTCTGATTACGGGTTTACGAGGCAACACGTATTGTTGTCGTACACAGTGCTGCCAAAAGTCGACGGTCAATGAACTCCATTAGAGCCAGTAAACAGCAGTGCTACTTCCAAGTGTATATCGCTTGCTCTCAAATTAGTTAGGCAGCCATAACTTATGTAAGTTCTCCTCCCAAACCAAACATCCAGATATTCAAAATAGTCCGCACCACAAGTTGTAAACGGGGCACCACAGCCAGCTGTGCAACCAGAAAGAATCAGGGACACCACTTGCTGGCGCTACTTCGCTGATAACATTTTGCACTTCATATATTTTGTCAGCACGCGGCGTAGACTAGCAGTGCTCTTGAAATTCCGGTCTCCTCTAAATGAAGGATACAACGTGGCTAGCCTTCACGTGACCAGCAATCTAATGTTGCTGTCCGATAACTACATCCGTAACAATACCACGGAGTGACGGCATCATCAATCAAGTACCATGAGGCTGCTCGGTTGAAACCGTTTCACTGAGGCACAAAACGCCGTTCACGGTGGCAGATTTCAGCCGAGCCAGTCTATCCCGGCGAAATTTAGTGTTTTGTACAGTTCTCATTAAAGCCAACCTGCTGCTTCAGGTTCTGTCTTTTGCAGTGGACCCTGCACAGTTAAGAATTGTCGATCAGCCTCCCCACAAATAAACTAAACCTTGGAATGTATCACCCATGAGATCGCACGCCGTAGGGTGTACCAGTGTGAATAACGTGAAAACAAGTTTCACGTACCACTGCGTGCTATTAACGCGGACTACTGTCAGCACCTTCCTTAAATCCGGTTCCCTGGCTTGATATTGTTTAGGAAGCTTGTTGGCGGTTCCACGAAGTATGTAGTCTCTACGGAAGGACCCGGCCATTCAGACATACGTCTATTTTTTGAGAACAACCGTCATAAATTTTTGCGAGGCCATATCCACCGGGTTCAACTCGGATGGAACATGTCGATACTCACGGCCTTGGGTATGGTCGGAAATTGGTTGAAGCAGCCCTCTGACAAACGTCGTTAGACCCCAAGTGCCCCCTGATTACTGTGATCATCTAGGCCCAGTGTTGTTGACTTGGATGTCATTTCGTCCGGTGGAATTTCTGCATGCGATTCGTCCATGTTAGACGTCCATTTTGCCAGTTTGATTTCACCCAAGAGTAGAATTCCATGTAAATCAAGCGCCACACGTCTGGCACCTTCAAGTGCATTCACCGATACAGGGTAGTCGGTAACGGAAAAATTGTTGTTCGCAATCTGACCGGCCGACTAGCCAATTCGAGGGCCATTATCGATTGCAGTTTTCCCGGGTGCACGTGACGCGCAGAAGAGCAAAGAAGATGCTCCGAAAGCATGAACCATAATCCCATACTTGTCCGGCTGGTCAGATACTGACCAACTGCTCCGTCAAAGAAAGCCGGATACTCACCTGTCTCTCTTATGGACCTTCGCCTGCGTAAACATTTCCTCTATATCTGAAGACAAGGCAACTAAACCATTACGGAACCGTCATAAAACACCCACTAGGTTGTTCGCCAGAACCGGTCCTTGTAGCAAGACTGTTTAAAATGATACCATTGTATTTCACCGCACAACCGAATAAAAACCACACATTTCCAGGTCAATTCGGACCCAAAGCCGTGTGTAGGTATCACTGGCGAAGATCCATCCTTACTGGTGTCAACTCTCAACTTATAGACTTTGGCCAAATTTACCATAGTAATCTCGCAAGATTTTCGCATCATTTCGGTGTCGTGGAAAAGTCTCCTGCCTGGTAGGCTCAGAGGTTCCTCAGCCATTCATCGGTCATCATGAAGACTTACACCATCACACCACAGCGGCAAGCCACTCTTGTAACAAATATCCTTGAACGTAACACCGAACTCTACAATGATCTTGGCTCATTGATCATCATGGCAGCTAGCTATATTGTCGGACAAACGCACTGCAAAAACTCTATGTCGAGCACGTGCTGAACCAGTCTTTCTAGCTCAGCACCATTTAGGCAAGGAAATTCAGCCTTTCCGTTTGTTGTCAGTGATATAAGTCCTCGGAAAGTTCAGTCCAAGAATGTTTCAACAACTTGCGACTGACGGCTGCCTCTTGCTAGCTGATCAGTTATGAAATGCGCTTCCGGTACATCACAGCCTATTAGCAAGCAGGCTTCACCTTCCTCCAACGAAATGACAGGCAGACCGGCCAAGTGAGACCAACGCCGAACGTCCTTCTTTTTTATAGTTCTCGCCGGTTCACCTGGAAGGTCTTTGGCTGTACAGGCCTTGCTGACCCTGATCTTTCTTACATCGTCTAAGGACTCACCTTTCACACTCAGTACTTGACATTTAACAATATCCGTCCTAATGGATGTACGAATGCTGAGCGTCCACGTGTATGCTGATAACCCTAATCGCTCGACTACAGGCCCTTCTATGAGAGTGGCATAAGAGCCTTTGTGTTAGAAGGGCATATGTTTCAGTCGTCTCGTTTGCCCCAATTAGATTGACAGGCACGGAGCGAAGACGCACTCGCCCGTCATGCAAAGAGGTGGCCACATACTTTCAATCCTCCAAGTTAAGTTCAGGCCACGAAGGTGCCTGGTCTGCTCTCACCAGAATATGATGTTGCCCTCAACATATAGACCGTGAACACCGCAAGCAGGCTCTACAATACCTGACTGTGTGATTCGGCAATAGGTAAACGAAGCATTGCTCACACTTACAAACGCAAGGCATTCTCTTAATGACGTGCTTCCGAGTCACTGAAACGTTGGCAAATCATGACAGTCAATACACACTGCACGTTGGCGTGGCTTATTTACCATTTCGACCGAGGTTGACACACAGAATAACTGTTGAGAACGCTTGTGGGGGCGCGCGTTCTTGTGTCCGCTTACGCGGTCCTGGACTGATAAGGCAATTAATCGTACAGGTTACTAAAACTTGACTATTTTCTTTCTACAAATTCAATTCGTTAAAAAAAGCATCTTGACCAGCGTTTCTGACAGTCGACTACCTCCACCCAGTTGTCCTACATGGTGCGAGGAGGTATACCCACGACACGCAGAAGGTTGACGGGCAAGTTAACTCAACAGAATAATTTAGTTGGGATGACGTCAACTGGCATCCCATCATCTGAGTAGCTAAACTTTGAAGGCACTCAGTGCCTCCCACTGCAGGCCTCGGGCTTTTGAATACGTCCTCGGTGGTGATCTACAGAAATTTGTGGAGACTTTCAAACCCTTTCCTCAACAATTTGGTTGCCTGGGCGAACCCCACCCCACAGACAGCAATACACAACGTTTGATAGTTACATTAGCTCGGTTCTCACGATTATAAATCAGGAAGGACAACTTCTATCTCTCGTCATTTAACCTTTTGGCCACATGGAGCTTAAAATTTCCCAGCCGGCTACAGGATCTCGAGGATATCTTCCACGGGGTTCCAGCAAAACTTTTGGCAAGCCTACACTGGTATTCGAGCTGCTCATATATTTCTCTATACACCTCACTTGGAGCCCATAAACTTGATGTCTGTATGATGGGCTAGTCGGGAAAACGTTCGTATCGACGATCTTAGTTTTACTAAACACAAATCTTTTTTCAACTTCTTGGAAAATTCTAGCCGTGCCCTTATACTCTTCAGATTCTCCTCCTCTAAACGCACTCAGTCTTCAAGCAGCCTGTCGTTCATCACCAACTTTCGCCCAGATGAACACCGAGTTATAGCTGGGGCAAGGTCAAGGCGTTTGGATACACACTCCGTCTTCTGCAGTGGGAAAACCATGGTCTCCATAGACCCCTGTGGACACGGTCCGTGTTTAACCTTGGAGGCCCATAGCACACCACAATCATGTCAACCAGCGGAAAATTCATCATTCCGAAACATGTCTCTGTGAAGATCGGGGGAAATGTTAAAATATAACTACAAAGACAAGGAATAAAATGAGGCAGGGATGTTGGAAATGTATGATAATGTTTTAATGTTATCATTGGCGTGAATTACCTGGGGGTCGGCAATCAATTATGGGAGACAATCAGCTGGACTATCTTTCGCAAACGGGGCCACAGAAGGGATCACGAACAATACGGTTGTCTTAGAGAAGCTTCGGACGATTGGTAACCGAACGAATGCATCCGCACATCACGTGGATCCGCTCGGATATTATCAATGTGGACCGATAGTCATGGGCTAAATGACAAGTGGATTTGACCTCCGCGAAAACGGATTTATAGAGCGCTGTTAATCCAAGACGTTTACTGGTTGTTGCAACAACGTCCAATCTACTCGCAACGTCTGTCATTAAGCGGGGTCTTGAATTGCAGCGAGCGTTTATTGATTCTGAGCCAGCTAGGCAGTCGATTCCGATCCAGAAGGAAAGATGGTCGTAAAAGCGAATTTCTTACTACCAAACTCCAAGGTTTAGGAAAACCAACGTATAAAAAGTTGCAGGAATATAACGACAACCCTTGATACTGAATCCACCAAATATGCAAGTTCCGGGACCAACGATTCACACGAATGCGACCAAATACAAGTCACTTGGTGGTTCATCGACCAAGCGCGAATGAAGCCAAGGTACACAAAAACAAAACTTCAGCATCGAGAAGTAACGACGAACAAACTGCATAAGAACGCTCTTCAGGGAGTGAAGAATATCAAATCTCGATACTCCATCGAAACTGACCGATAGTGTCATTCTTTGCCAGAAGAGCTTGCAATCTCTACCAAAAGTATTTTCACCGTGAGAAGAAGAAGGATCACCGAGACTGGGACAAATAAAAAGAAGGAGCGTGGTCACCGACCTCCCATAAAACGCGGCAATTTTTGAACACTCAACGCAAGCACCCATTTTGCCAGTGGACTATGCATGCCTAACCTGCGTACTCACGCGAATGTCGTATTGACACTGAGCTTCCTCTGGTTTACAAATGCCCAGACTTACAATTTGCAGAAATGCTTCGGTAACAGATAGAAAGCCTGCGTCCACCGTCTTTGTTGGTGTATTTATTTAATTGCTGGGGTTGCTGTTCTCACGTTAAATCCTTTGTCTTCATTTTGCTGGCTGAATTCAGAAATCAAATCCTGTTTGCTGCTTTGTTTTTCTTGGAAGTTTGAGAATTGAATCCAGAATGCGCCTTTGATCGTCCTTCCTGATTTCTACAAGATTTCTTCAACAGTGAACCATCGGTCCCCCAGTTCTCATATTTACCTCTAGGGCACCAAGGACAAAATTTTCAACAAGACCACTCACCTCACTAACAACAGCACAGGAATTTCTCGGACGTTCTCTGTAAAACCCCTGCTTTGCTTTTGAGCCCGTGGCCAAAACTTAATGATTTAACAAGTTATTTCATATATAGATTTAAGGTCACCCACAGTTGACTGCAGCTGTTGCCTTCCCATAGACTTTCCAGTCGGCCCCTTCCTAAAAGAAGCACTAGATTCGAGTTTCGCTCTCATTAGAGCTCGTCATCAGTGCATATCCTCGCCACTGCCAGGACAAGAACCACTGCCAAGCTGTTCATGAGGCAACAGTGCTTACCGCTGTGCCATTGACCTCATATTAGGCACGACCGAATCATCATATGTGAACACAACCACTTTCGCTCGTGGGTGATGATCAGGTTGCCCGATCGCCTCGAGAGGAGACACAGTTAATGTTTGTTAGCCCCAGTTGATGACCCCTAGACTAAGACTTCCCTCCAAGTTGAAATCACAGTCATCATTGTCTTGTTGAGCGGTATTTGATTAATGATAGTATTTGGCAGCTGCAGCGTTAATAGACTTTCCAAATTGAGAGCCGTGGTTTGCAACGCGATTCCATCAAGTGAATTTCACTTGTTTCATTCGATTATGTGTTATTTTAAGCATATCACCTAAAGCGATCCAGATATATCAGTTTCAGCCACGAGTTTGAAATAGCTGATTGACCGGTTCACAACAATCGTATTATTTTACTACCTAACGCCTGCAATTCTGTTGCGACTGGTTAAGCAAGTATGTTATGGCAGCGTTCACAAGACACACGCAATCAGTGTTGTCCAACTTATCTCGGCCAACACTCTTGCTATGCAATATTACCTGGGTGGGTAGCAACCTTTATATTTACTACCGCGTTAACGTTGAAGTTCTGGTGAAACGGCTTTTTGCACTATTGACAGCGGCAGTTAAGACTTTGGGAGACATGAGAACTTCCTTGCAGGGTGTAGAGCCATAAATAATCATGACGCCTTCATTATCTTCACCCGAAATCTTGTTGACAAAAATGGAACAAGTGCAGTAAAGCGCTCAGTGGACACTACGCTTCCTATCTGGGACAACAAGTTCGTTACCACTGATAGTTCAAAAAGGACTGTGAGAGGAGTTATCTAGCTGATGGTCGCCGATATTCGAGCACCTAAGGAAGTCATCGGGTTTATGCAATTATTTTGAAGAAGTTACGTCAGAAATGCTGTTGGATTCAGATATGCTGGTAGGAACACCACAATAGGAGGAGGACCACGCACCCAAAATACTTCCTGGCAGTCGCCATTCAAAAGGCATGGAACCACAGTGAGTGTCTGCTACGGAAGTATGGAATACAAACGACCTGCTGGTGCGACCGTCGTGAGGTTGACTGGTACGTGAAGAAGATTCTTCACAGAATGACGACGTTTGCAAATCACCTTGACCAAAAACATCTTAAGGGACGGACTCCACGACTCCCTTTCGAAACATAACCTGAGTGCAAGGTAAGCACTTCTCTAGTGATCACTTTGAACATTATAGTTTCACGTGCAACAAGGTGGCGGCGCCTTCGTCGTCGATAGCGTACACGGCACATGTGAATGCACTTTTTACCGTACTAGTTGGCTTCCATGTTTTCACTTTCTGCCAGTGTTTCGTAGACATCTCAACACCCACAGTAAGGTGTTTCGTAGTGTTCGTTTTCCTTTACAAATGTGAGGTCCCCATTCATGAGCAGTGGCTTACAGAGTACAATTTGCCAATTCGGCGATTGGTAGGCCGACAGCTTCGGCCGCTTGTTGCAGCCAATTTCAATCGCCACTATAAAGCCCTTATTAATGTGCTCGACATACTGCATGATCGCGACAGCCGCACGGCCGTGGCTTGCTTGAGCAGCATCGTTGCTTTCGCCAGTAAGATAGTGGAGCGTGCTAATACTGGCTTACCTTTATACGACTTCCCGAAGGGTTCAACTACAGGCGGTATACCACCGAGGTGGGTGGAAAAGCCCACATCAGGACTGCCATGTGGACAATGCGGCGACTCAGTACAGATGGACGGTTATTGCTGTTATACCGATCGGCTGACTTATCACTCCAAATGTGTCCAAATGGCAGACGTACACGAATGTCCATTCTGTGGCAATCCGCTTCAACCTCAGTCGTCTGGTAAGTGCGCCTTTCGAGTCCTTAGTTTTGTCAGTTCCATCTACTTCAGCCGTTGTTCTCACTTCCCCGGTGATAATGGAGTGTACACACCATCCGCAACCGATGTTGACTTAGACCGGTCCGCTGACAATGGGACGTTTTCACACGGGCCGAGGAAAGTGCAAATCAACGTCACCTGGAGCGACTATCGTGTTGATATAACTGCGGAAATTAGGTTCCTTCATATGTGCGTACACAGATTTCTTGCAGATATCACATGCGATGAGCGACAAGATGGCGAAGACTTCATGTGATACATGGTTTCAGTTATCCGGGAGAACACCAATAACGTATGAAAACCGGAGGCTACATTCTGTGCGGGGAAAAAGCGGAGGTAGTATGTATGTTGATCCAAAATTATCAAATACACAATTCAAGATTCCATCCCCGTGTTATCGTCCCAAGTGACTTCACTCGTCCACCTATGTTTTAGCATAAGGAACGGTTTGGCATAAATCGTAAGGTAGGACGAATGGACGGAGCATTTATAAGTTCCTAAACATGAGGTACAGTTTAGCATAACTCGTGAGGTAAGACAAATGGACGGAGCAGTTATAAGTGTTTGAGCGTGTCAGCGTATAATATATAATTCACAACATTCTCCTATGGGGCAAGGTGAACAGAAATTTGCCAGTCAAGTTTCCAGCAATTCGTTTACGCCGAATGAACTTCTGAAGGTGTGATTGGGACTGCCTTTCGTTTGATCCAGATATGGCATGAAAGGGCTTCTTGGCAAAGAACCTAAGAATTTCCATATTTTTTGGATAATTCGCACTGTTCTCAGGATCCACGTAATTTTCGAAATGCTTGATCGTTGACTGCTTTTAATGAGCTATTTCATCCGAAGCTCTGTAGGCTCTTCATTCGACCGTGATTATTGTGGTGGTCGGCTGAAAGCGAAATAATTAAATAATGTAATCGGCTTACTTGGACATGTCTTCGGATAAGGAATAATGAGCCAACTATTCCACAGCCCCTTGAGACCCAAGCAGGCGTGAACCACTTGACACCGCCGAACGCATGTCTCACGGCAGGCATGAGTGATAATACCACACATTCACTAACACTCCCACCCCCCTCCAGTAGACTGTGATCCGCCCCATGTCTACGATTCGAATGACCTACTTGAATTGCTCTAATTTTTCATACATAAAACGCACGCACCCTATGTAATTGTAAAAGCCCGATGAGAATTATCGAAAACAGCTGTTCGCACAACTGACTTCTTATGAATAACGAGTTAATTGTATTTCGTCCGCTCCCAGGGCAGACCACCAGGAACGTTGTGAACAGTATGCTGTTCAAGAATGCCCTGTGTAGCAAAATTGCGAATGCTGCTCCGTCCAGTTGACTCAAACTATGATCAACGCTCAAGTATCTAGTATGCGTTCACACTGGTAACTCTTCTGCCCTGTTCACTCAAGCTATAATCACCGCCTAAGAATGTGGTGTGCGTTCACACTGGTGACTTCCCTGTACAGTTCACTTAACCTATGATCAACGTTGGTAAGCAGAAATCGGGAGAATTCAGAATGTACGTGTATTTAGACCTTTGGGCGTAAGTTGTAATGATGTCCATCAGTTCTGGCCAAAATTGAGGTAACAAATTGGTAGCCGTCAATGAATTCTGCAGCCAGCGAAAGCATAGAGCAACTGTCATCGAAATACTAATCGTCCATAATACGAAGGTAGAAGGGTTGTGGCTTAAATGGTAGAAGTGGGAATCAATGTTTTCATCAGATAATTAATGAATATCAATGTTGGTCATTATCTGTCAGATAAATGAGCATTGACTAGCGTACATGTGGCAAGCTATATTCAAGAATATTCAATAAACAATAAACAAAACAATACGCACATTGTTATTGATAGAGTGGGATGTGTTACCCATGTTTACACCATACCGTAGGTGGAAACAACTAGGTAAAATCGTCAACACTCTTCCACTGGAAATACTACAAAGGAACCAAGCTGAACGTACAATTCAGGTGAATAATTAGCCAACGGTCGTGGCGCAACAGCTTTCATTAACAATTACTGTGATACTTCGTTTGCAATGCAGTGTAAAGGCAACGTGGTCAAGGATTGCAAATTCAATCGTGCTTACAAAACCACGCGAAATTGAGCGTTTCTGCCGACGGGGTTATGTATTCTACCACGGAAATTCTGACGGAAGCATTTTCAGGACATAGAATCGACGATGAAAGACAACATGATGCTTTTGTCGAAAAAAATGGTGACGCATTTTCTCCAACAAAGGTGCAACTTTGGACAATATTTAGGTATAGGTGATTTTTCTAGTTGCAACGCTTTTATTTTTCTCGATAAGGTATGTATATTTGTCCCGTAATATGCGTTTTAATATTTCACGAAAAGTTTGAAAGATCTCCTTTCGCGCCTAAGTGCCCTACCAGCACATCCGCCCGTCACCCTACCAATTTGGTGTGGTCATGGTGGGGTGACGGCGGGTTGGCAGTGGGGTACCCCACCATCCAGTAAGGTGGCGGATGGTTAGTGGTGGTGCTCAAGGTGGGGGTGACGGTGGGGTCTGCACCCAGATCACTCCATCACCCAACCGTTTCATAAGTGGGGTGACAGTGGGGTACGCAGCCTCCCAGCCCATCGCCAGCAGCACCGCCGCCCCACCCCGAACCCACCAAATAGTCACTCGCCCCACAATGACTCCACCGCCAACCAACCATGACCCCACGGCCAACCCACTCTTACCCCACCGCAACCCACCCTCACCCCACCGCACGAAAATACGCCACACCCTCGTTCGTTTATCGTGGAAACCGAATGTAACTGTACTGAAAACACTAAAAAGTGAAAGCAATTCATTACAACCGTAAAGTCCACCGTGACTGATGGATTGTTTCACAAAAGACCTGGCAGGTTTATCACAAACAATAGACAATGGACAGTTTCACAAGGAAATCACAGTTGTTCAGCCTGAAGTTTTTAGTTAACAACTCTTTCAGTTCTGAAATAACATCTAGCAAAAACTCTTCTATATGCGAGGGCTTACCGGGTCCACAGAAAATGTCAACAATGGATGGAGAAGTCAAGGTTGGATCAATAACTCAGCAAAAAATAGGCCACAGGGTATAGTTCGAGGACTTAGACACATACAATCCGTCCATGTTGAGTTGAACAACCAACTCTGAAGGACCAGTCAACAGGTGGGATACGTCGTCTAACTCTTTTCTCACTCCAAGGTGAAGATATTTCCCAGGCTCTACAGCATACAGTACGGCCGATCATAGTGACTTCAACAACGTCCGTGGATCCTTCGATACGCTTGGAAGATGGGGACGGAGCACAGTCAACAGCAACTTAAACGCGTCCAAAGAGGCGGTGGTTTGAATAAACCAGCAACGCAAACTCTCAGCAATATCAGAACTGTTATCCTCATTAGTATTCAGCGTTCCTGAGTGGCAGGAAATGTCGTCATTTGCAATCTGGTGTGATGGAAATAAATGAGCGGAAAGTAAGCCCACGGTCAATAGGAGAGTTCCACATGACATCCATCAGAACTAATTCGGCGTACGATGCTACTGGTTGAACCACAGAAGTTGCTGATCTTGACAGCATCCGCTGACACCCAGTGCAATCAAAACTGATCGGATGGTTACGAATGTCCACCTCGATACGAATGCACGGTTCAACATGTTCTACAACGAATTCATTATAATCGAGCTTAAGAAAAACTGAACCAAACATTACCCAGGAGGGAGAGGGATGTACGGCCATCGGTGACCTTCATAATTATGTTGTGGTTAGCACACAAACACAGAGAAACATAATTCGGAATAATCTGAAATGCACTTGGAAAAATCAAACGAGTAATAGGGAAGAGGAAAAATCACATTTGAGAGTGTTTCATTGCTCACAGATGAAAATGTGAACGAAAAACCGTAAAAATGCGATGTAGCTCAATAACCCACTCCAACCCCACCGTGACCATACTGGGAACCCACCGCCATCCCACCACGTGTGTTAGTAGGGGGGCCGTTTTCAACTCACTTCGGCCGTGAAGTACTATACCAGCGAACTACACAATTGCCGTCGTAAATATCGTAATCTCTTCAGCTGGGTGTGTTCTTTAATGTCATTCTTTCAGCAGATCACCTTGTTTCCATTCCAGCGTACATCCTGATTTCATGGAAAAGTTAACAACAGCGGTACCAACAAGTGGTGAAGCATGGTGAATTGTCCTACGTTGAAGTATGTTATGGGCGTTTCTCACGTTTGTAGCATTACAAAAAACATGGTACTCATGTTTCAACAACAGCTTGATTTTTGAAATTATAATCACGCCTTCTTGATTAAGGAAGCTCAAATTTAAGTAAAAGCACGTGTTTCCACGTCTATGATGTCGGTTTTCATTATATTCTACCTTCATAATTCCGACATAATGTAGAATGCGACTGTGCGTTATTTTCCGATCAATCCCTATGCCACTGAACTACTGCACATTTCTTGTTTACCTCTTCGGAAGATCGAAACAAAGAAATCTCTAGGAAACAGACTTGCAAGATTTTAGGTTCTGCAACAAATCGCAAATTTTCAACAAATTCAACAGGTGCAAACCATTTTTTTAACTAAAAGATAACGGAGATATTCACAGTCTACCGATTACACGCAGCGTATCTGAGCGTAAAACGACAGCTTGGATTGCGTAACTCAGCACACCGCCGTGTTGGTGACGTCACTTTTGTTTTTGGCCGTATAGACCGTATGCATAGTCTATTGGACCTTCGGCACACGCCTTTCCGTGATGCTTCCTTCTACGGGAATTTTACTGAAGCCCTTAATTCAGAAAAACGCTGTCCATTGACAAATCTATGTTGCAACAACTTGGTTCGGGAGTACGGCAGGTAACCGAAGTCGAACGGTCAGTTTATACGTCACAATTGTTTACAAACGTTCAGGTGGGAGCTTCAGGTTTCGGAAACTTAATGCCCCAAGAAGAAATAATTTAAAGGAACAAGTGTTACTGTAGGCTACTCTTGAAGCGAGTTTAACGCATAAATCTCACGAAACACTCCGAAACCTTTTTAGCTATGTTCAGGCCAAACGGACCACAAGAAGAACTGGCAACATTACTGATGGTGAGACTAGTGTTGTTGGATCACCGTTACAAAAAGCGGAGGTTTCCTGCAGGTACTGAGGCGGCCAACGCCCAGGAGCTCCAGAGTGTTGCAGTTGGGTTCAGGTTGGCGTCTGCGGGAGAATCCGAAACACAGGGTTTGAAAAAAGGGATACAGTTCCAGACACACTGGATAAACGTGATGCGAATAAGAGGGCGGGGCCAAACAGTATGCATGAAGAAATTCCAAGACTTTTGAGTGAACATTCGAAGAAGTCTCTTGCCCAGATTTTTGTAACCGTGTTCTCGCCCTCAAACACAGCTAATCACGTGCCAAGTCGTCTGGCGAAACTTGTGCTTACTGTCCCTTCCTGCAAATGCCCGTCCACACATTCACCGGACCGAGGGCCATCTTCCACACCCGAAAGCGCATACGCGAGCGATCACCATCTGCATACTCGCCCGACTAGAATGCTCCAACTGGATATGATTCGATGGTAGTCAAAGCACAGACGGGCACGATGTGGTTGGACCTACAGTGGAATAAAAACAAACGCAACGAGAAAGGAAAAGACACGGTCCCGACGAAAATCACTGCACTAAGAATGTACACCATTTCCAACAATAACGATCCCGAACCTGAAGTTATCCCCTTCGTTGAGTATCATTACGATAACGTCATTTGTGAGTGGATACTCGAGTTATCACGATTAAGGGTTCCACTACGTGTTTGACCCTACTCTCCAGCAGAGCATCATCCTGGACGACTGAAGGGCAATAGTATAGGATGTGTAGCAAACTACCGACCAAGAACTATGTTGTCAGTCATCGTGAAGCTGTTGGGAAGAGTTGTCAAGAAAAAAATTGTGGAACACTCTGCAGACCAACATTGACTCGATCGGCATAAGTCATGTCTCGTCAGCCTGATACATTTCTTCGACAGGATCACATTAAGATGCTACAGGAGATAACAGGGTGAGGACTGTCAAGTGGATTTCGAGAAAACAATCTACTCCGTGAACCACCGATTGTTAGTATTCAAACCAAAACCTTCAGTCTTTCTTCTCGACTGTCGGACCGGACACGTGTATTCCTGGGAAATCACACCTCGGTTAGAGATGGCAGATCCACATAACTTCAGTGATTAGTTGGAAATTTCGGTGATCCGTGCTTGGACCACCACTGTTTTTAACGTTTATAAATGACTCCACCGGAAACCTGAAGTGATCCTGCTACATCTTTACTAAGGATGTGAAGGCTGCGGGCAGTCATGACGGCATGCGCATGCGTGAAAACTTATCTACTATTCGGAGGTGGCCAGAAAGGGAGTTAGCTGCTTGATAAAAACCAGCCAGAGTTAGTCAGGCTTTATGTTTGGGACGGAGAGGGGTTGTGGACAGTAAAGTTAACCAGGGACTTGGGGGAAATTTTGAAGTCTCCATGTAATGTCCAGAGGTGGGCGGAAGGTGGATTACAGCGCCGTATATTTTGAAGAGAACCTTCACTTGAAAGAATTGCTACAACTGTTTTGTATGAAGTATATGACGCCACCTCTGGGGCGCTATGTGCAAGATTGAAACCAAAATGTGGAAAAAATTAAGGTAGTTCAGGATGCCCAAAAATGATGGACGATTTTTTGGAAAGGAACGCTGAGCGACCTGTGTGAAGATAGACTGGGCGAACGTTATTCATTTTCTTTTTCACAGGGGAATGCCGGGGGACTCCATAGACTCCATAGTTGAGACGGAATTACTTCCCCAAACTGCGTACGGCATAAAATCTCCGAGGTCATAATGTTAAGTTGGGGGAGCCGAGAGTGGCCACTCCAAATAGGGTTAGCCATTTCATGTGCTCAATCACTAACAATTGAAGCATGTTTCCACAGGGTGAAATGTACTGTGGTGGAACTCAGCGGGAAGTTTGACGATTGTTAACCATTTCTCTTTCCATACCTATTGCGGAAGATACACTTGAATGGGTTTTAGCAGTCCTCGCGATAGATTCATGCTAGTCATATCTTCTTCTTTATTCGTTCTTATTATCATCGCTCGTTTTGTGATTATTTCTTCTACGAAGTTAATCTCAGACTGCGGGATTTTAGGTTCTGGTAACTAAATTCATGTTATTCGTTTTTGTCACGTCTTTCCAGTGGGAAGGTAAATTGGTATTTATCGGCGGTAGCCATAAGCTTATTGTGTTCTTTAGTCACTGACAGCTTCAGCTGCTTAGCCTTCTGCTCTGTAGCCCACATGATTAGGCATGGGATTTAGGGACCTATTCCCATACCGTCCCAGCACGAGAGGTCATCAGAAGTTACCGGTAGAAGAGACCGGCCAATTTCCCGATCGAACCTGCAGTATTCATTTATATTTTGTAACGCATTTTTGTACCTTTTGCATATACTCTTTTGATAATTTCATTTGTATCTTCGTTTGGAAGCATCCTCCTTGAATTTTACTGGTTGCACCAATAAAACGGAAGCTCAGCGCATCACCTCTGTTCCCCTACTTAGAGCGGATGTCTGTCTAAATTAACTGCACGGTGAAGGTTTTAGGTGCCGCACATCAGCCAACTTGCCAACGCTTAAGACTTTGCATCCTGCGTTGCGTATGGAATTATTTGTCCGATGCCATCTCAACCTACCTTCTGGTACTACCCTTTGCGTGGTGAGCTTCTTAACTCAGCGGGCCCCAGCCTGTCAGGATCGTCATATTTTTACCTACGGGCCACTCGTTTCACTTGTACGCAAATTTTTGCGATCACGTTTTCCGGTCAGAGTTTTTCCTAGGCGTTTCACCATGTTCTTAGTCGTTCGCATCATCTCTCGTGAGCTGTTTCTACCACTAGATTGTTCGGGAAAGTGAATTAAGCTGAACGGGGGAAAACAACTCGATGCACCACAGCCCAAAAAGTACTGCACTTCCTGTTCCAAAAGGAGCTAATCTACTAAACCCAACCGACCCACATTGAACTGAAGTGAACTAAAATCAGCCAATGATAACGCAGTTGACTGGAATTCGAAAACACACTTCGCTGATTCGTGCTCCTCGGTGAGCTTTGTTCCAGCTCTCCATTGCGGCATAGAAATTAGTTGTCTTACGATGGGTAAAGGATACAATAATTATATGTGTAAGAAGTTTTTCCATCCAACCAATTTTGAAAACATCAAGCGAAAATGGATGGCGGAACAGGCGCATGAATACGACACAAAGAAGGAAGACGAAAAACTAAACCAATATAGACGCGAGCAAGAGACTTTAGAGAATCGCGTGCTTTTAGGAGATGAAAAGGCCAAGTTGGGCCTGGCATGGATGTATGACCAACCTGTCTTAATGGAAAAGGTTTGTCGTGACCATTATTCAAACAATGTTTTTGATTAGGAAAAGGATGACAAGGAGGTTAAATTCGAGTGGCAAAGAAAGTACAATGCCCCCCGTGAAAGCTATTGCAAAAATTCTTCCGATATAGTTGACCAACCCTTTGCAATTGAAGTACGAAATGTTCGCTGCATGCGTTGCAGGCAATGGGGACATCTTAACACGGATCGAATTTGTCCACTATTCGGACAATCGTTCACGAATGAACCCTCTATCACGGATTCAATAACACTGGACCATGTGCAGAAAGGTCTTCAAAAGGAAGGATTAATGCTAAAGCGCGGAACAGAACTTGATCGGTACACAAATATACTCAGCAAGGCAAAGCAGGCGGTGAAGGGCGTTTCTAAAACAGACATAGAAGAAGAAGACTCATTAGCAATGGAGTTCCTGCAAAATCTCTCCGAAAGACAGAGGGAAAAGTTATTGAAGAAGCTCTCTGATATCCCTAGTGTCAAAAAGCACAAGGATGGTAAGAGGCACAAGCATTCAAAACGCAAGTGATTCGTTGACTGTTGGGAACTGTATTTTCAACGAAAACTTCGAAACATATACACTGTTCATTTACCTTATCTGTATATTGAATATTTTATCGTACTTTAGAATGTTTGTTTTTGGGTTTACCTTATTTAAGACATTTGCGCATGAGTTCGAAGTTGAAGGCCCAAATCACCGGGATACAATCAGTTTAACTTTCGGTATCCAGCGGGCATCTGTTGACCTGAACGGACGTAGCACCATTTCTAGGGATTACAGTGAATACCAGGAATACAGTGATAATGTCAGTCTAACAACGCTTCTGGTAAATAAACAGATGACGACACTGAAGCGATCCTTAGAAAGTTTGCCAACGTTCTCGGATGGAAGGTCGTTCCACGAGAAGTGTCGTTTGAAGAAGGTCCGAGGACGAAGATTGTTAACCTTCTTGTCATGATGCCGTTATCCTCTGTCAGCCAATGTTACGAAAAACCACTGAGATATACGCTTGTAAAAAGGTTGTGAAAATTAAGCCATTTCAGAGTCGCCGAAATACAAGTGAACAGAGACCAAGAACCTTGAGGCTGGATTCATACAAGGTAAGCCGTAGAATGGTTACCAGCTTGATAGTCATATGCTACAAGCGAATGTTTTGGCTGCAGCTCTTATGTACTGTAGCGACCCTATTCGTTATTGTCAATTATGTTAGAGCTACGAGTGACATTTGTATTCTTCTTGTTTCTTACTTTTGTATGTACTTAAACATTTGTTTGAACGAGTAGAGATATCGACAAGTACCCCGAGCACTCGAGCCTACGACACCGCTGCATGCACGCTTGTCGCTTTGTATTTGTATCCGTTTATTCTCGCGTTGACTTCGCAAGTCAATAATGTACTCTTTGTCTACCAAAGAAACGCCGAGTAGGCTGTAGCCCATCTCGCGCTTCTTCCTTTTCTCCTCTTAGTTGCTGCCGTTGGTCCCAGACTAGGCTAGAGCCAACTACTTATTTCCAAATACTGCTGGAAATATATGGTTTGTTTCCAAACCCCGCTGCGTTCTCTAATTCGATGCCTATTGGTACTACGTTACGATTGCTCTTCAGGAAAGGCTATTAAATTGTTAGTGGACGAGCGTCTAGCGCATACCCACTTGTTCACAACAAATTTAACACGCCTTTCCTGAAGAGCAATCGTAACGTAGTCCCAACAGGCATCGAACTAGAGAACGCAGCGGGGTTTGGAAACAAACCGTATATTTCCAGCAGTATTTGGAAATAAAATAAGTGGTTGGCTCTAGCCTAGTTTGGGACCAACGGCAGCAACCAAGAGGAGAAACGGAAGAAGCGCGAGGTGGGCTACAGCCCACTCGGCGAACAAATGTTTAAATACATACAAAAGTAGGAAACAAAAAGAGTACAAATGTCACTCGTAGCTCTAACATAATTGACAATAACGAATAGGGTCGCTACAGTACGATTTGACTCAAGCAGCGGTCTTGTATGAACGCGTTTTTTATCTCTGTGGACTAAGTTCTGTTTATGATCTTGAGAGCAGCAAATTCATCCCTTTGCAATTATCACGCGACAATAGGCGACAGCTTAGAGGGCCTACGTATCCTTTTTCGTGTCGACTTCCGTGATGTCTGTTGTGCTGAATGCACTGTAAATCACGCAAATGTTGTCGTAATCTTCACGAACTGACGCCTGCACATTTGTCATTGAGAGGAAGACTCCAATCGTTTCTTAGCGCTCAACCTAGTCAAGACCTATCTGCCTCGCATTTTTGATTCATCAACGTGCAGAAGAGCGTCGACAGAATTACTATCCAGGAGGTCGACATAAATCACAAAGGACTGAGTATTGACCCCAGGGGAATTGTTTCGAAAATCAAGGGAAGAGATTTGATGGCTGATTCAGTCTCAACTCTAGAATTTCAGATTCAGGTAGGACTAAAAGCTTGAGAGTATCTCCCGTGGATGTACGTCCTTAAAACAGAAGCAGGATTTAAATACAATCAGACAAGACTAAGTCAACTAAGCTTGTACTCGTGAATCCAGCAACGGGCCAGTCAGTAGTGCTCACGCAACCCACACAGCAGGCACTGCTGTACTAGTTACGCGGTTAAAAAAAACAATGTGTTAGGGAAAGTGCTTCGGATAAGAGTTATTAAACCAGCAATGAAGGCGATGGTATGCAATAAGTAAATAACAAAACAAGAGATAAGGAGTGCGGGACACGAGAAACAAGAATAAACTGCAACCCAAGAGCATCAAGCTTACACTCGAAATCTCTGACCGGTCACAACGAGACTGGACCTTAACGTGGTGTGACGGCTTGTGCATCTCGATGATCTGTTGGGCTAAGCTGGATGGTGTGGCCGCCACACCGACAAAATCACTCATACCAGGCAGGCCAATAGGTAGAGGTCTGACAGACCAGTCTCCGGGTTGGAGGTTGGAAGAAGGTTGGCATCTTTTTCCGGAAAATGTACCAATTCTGGTACACTACCACCCACCCGCTGCCTTGCGGTATAGGCATTTGAGCCAAAGGCTTTGGTTGAGAACTCTAATCGTTCTCCTGTCTAGGTCGGGGCGCCCTGGCAGTATTTCAGCCCGCACACAACCGGATAATCATAACACCAGTAATTCCATACTGCATCGGCTGTCTCGCAATATCAACCGGTCCACCCTATCTGCTGCATACAGCAGGGTGGATAGGCGGAAACGTGCTACTGCTACCCCTCCTCCACTGTCCTGTCACATTTAACTCTCAAGCCCCTCCCGACCTCCATTTCTGATAATTACTCTGCAGGTCCTACAACAGATGTAGCTAACCATGGTGTGGTAGTCGTCCATAAAACTGCAAATGCATGCTCACTCTGTTGAATATCTGTTAATGTGATAGACCGTTCAAACTGTGCACTAGGCGAGTATCCACACGAATTGCCCGCTCCAGTCCTACTTTACCACATTTTAGACGTAAAGGGTTCACGCGGACGCAATATTCGAAGTGTGTTTCTACAAACGCGTAAAACGCCTGCAGAACATAAACCGCGATGCTCGACGGACGATCCATAGCACACGAGAAAACTTGAAGTCACCAAAGATAATGACATTTGTGACGTAAGCGTGTCAACATTTGAAGCCATACCGGACTGCGCCAAGGAGCCAAAAACTGGTTAGATGGGCTTCGATTTTCAATCCTACCAATTTCTTAGATCAAGCTACCAGTGTTGTATGACAGGCGGTTTCGTTGTGAGCAGTATGCTACCCACGAGTAGTATATTAGGCACAGGTGACATTCAGGAACAAAAGGGCAAGGTCCGAACACCAGAAAGACGACGGACAAGAAGAGAGTATCGGAATAGTGTATACGTGCTGTGGCAGAAGTTCCACCAAGGCGAATGACGATGTATGTGAATGCATGCCTGAGTGCAAATGAGTATACGCGTTTGTGGTTTGATTTTTGACATGACGTATACGAGAGTTTGCACAGTGAATGAATTCTCAGGCCAAGCGTCTTTTGCGGTCACAACACCAGGTCGATAGCAGGTATCGTTCTCTCTGCCGTTTCAAATATGGAACACACGACTGCCTCACGCCACTTCGAGAAGAGAGCCCCGCTTTCACCGGATGTCCGAAATGGGCTGCACAGGATCACCGCAAGTTCACAAATCAGTCTTGGTATATGTTCGTCAGGTCCAGCGGCGTTTGTAGTGTTTATCTCCCCCAGTAATCTAAAAGTTTTAGCCTCAGATATCTCTACATCCCCTGAGAAGAAGCACTACTCACTTTTGTTTCTAATTCCCTCATCAGAGCGGTAGGTCCCAGCACTAGGGTGCTAACATATTGCTCCCCCAATAAACACGCATTGTCGTAATCATAGTGATTAGGACTTCCAGCCTGATCCATGGGCGAAAGCAACAAAAAAACCATCCCCCCACTGACGACATTTTACTTACCCGGAGAAACTCTTTTGGGGTAACGGAAACAGTATAGGCTTCTCCCGTTCATATTGTAACCTTGCCATTCTAAGAAACTGCTTGCCACTACAGAGCTACCCTGTAAACCTTGGAAGTGGTAATCAAAAGAACGCTGATGTACCCTCCAAGTAGTGGCCCGCTCTCAGATAGACATCATACCCTCTTGGTTCATCCATGGTTGAGAGTGGTTATGTAGGGCGCAGAAATGAATAATGTTTGTTAAGCTTTTGTCAGGTTACTTCCGTATAGTACTTGTCCATGATCTGACACGATTGACGAACCGCGGCGGCCCACATAGCAGCGAAATCTGCTTTCTGAATGTCAGAAGAACGATGCTGATCACCGCATGTAACCCTACTAAGTCGGCGCCGGAGCAACCTGACCACATGATTGCTCGAGCCTAGCGGCTGCTGGCAAACGAAATCGCAAACGAAGTTGGTGGATTTCTTAAGGACATGATCCGACGATGACGGTTATTGGTTGATCAACAAACCGCCTTCAGTGGTGCTTGAAGAATAGGATCTGGAAGATCACTTACAAAGCTTCCAGTTGTGGTTAGGCAGGAGAAATGCCAGCATATCTCTGGCATGTTGAACTCCTCTAGCGTCAGATATCTGATGGATGTGTCCACGGATGAGCTGCAGAGCGCTAGACGAATTAGGAATGAGACTGCTGCAGACAGCAGTTCTCCTGGGCACATGTTCATGAACTGCGCCAGTGCTTCGACAGTTCCATCGGAAAAACTGAACGATTCGGTCTTCGTCAGACAAAGATCATTGTTAATGTACGAGCAACACCACCTCCCTGATGCTGGGGTATCCGATCACATATGAACAGTACATACTCTGTCAAAGGCAGCTCGCTGTCATATATATCTGACAGTAGCCACGTTTTGATTAAGGCCACGATTCCCGGTTGATGGTTAGCTAGAACCCGTATCTCGTGAATCTTTCCCCTTCGTCTACGCACATGGGTGGGGACTACGTGAGATAAGTTGGAACCACGATTTCGGGATCATGAACCAACAACACCGGGCTTAAAAGAGCGGAAGAAGACTGACGGCGATCCACCCGAAGACCCACAGGCTTGAGCCCTTTCTCACCGCGCGACTTGACCGTAGGTCCTTAAGGACATCTGCAAAAGATGGGTCTTCGTGGACGCTTACCCAAGAACTTTTGAGTTTGAAGGCAAAGCTTAAGAATGCCTTGCGTTCTTTAGTCGTAGACAAGACTGCACTCAGCAATCTGGATCGTGGATTTGAAGGGCTGTCCGGAATGTTACCTAGTAATGTAAGCTTATGAACTGTGACACCTGGAATCCCTGGGTGCGAAAGCTTTGCCAGACACACTGAACCAGTCGAGGGCGATCCTTTGGGTGTTTCTCTATCGATTCGTTTACGTTCCGAAAAATGAGGTTGGAATCCGTGAATCCTCGCTGAGAACTAGCCGGATGTGCTTGGCGTGCACCCTTTATCTATGTTTGTTGAGGATGTAATGATTTACAACTGCTGTAGTTTACCCGGTAAAGCCCATCATTCCCGGATTTCCTTTTTGGTTTCCGTTCATTGACCTTACGAAGTTTCGGAAAAACTCTTTGTTATCATTGACTTCTACCTGTTGTTCACAGTGTTGACCAATTCTGATATTGCCATTGAACTGGCTATAGTGGTGACGTAGCTCGGCACACTCTTAAAAGTATCATCAGTAGGGACATCACCGAGCACAATCTGTAAGCCAGCTGCAGTTGTGACTTCCGGTGAAGTGACTGCAAGCGATGAGACATTGAAATCTAGGGTGTAAATGCCCTTGCCCGTGGCGTCACACTCCGAACCTGAAGTGGATCCACCAGTTAGTGTGGTATCCGAACACGCATCGGTGGAATTGTTTGTACTGATATTTGTCAAGCGATTAACTTTACGTTCAGTCGCGAGCAACTGAACTGCCAATCGATCAAGCTCATTCAGCTTGGATTTCAGTGGACGCTGCCTCCTCTCTGACCTTATTGACTGCACGCTTGAATGTGCTGACAAAACGTCCCGCCTGACCGTTTGACTGGGGATAAAGGGGTGGAACGGCTATATGGCTGATACCAAATTGACGGATAAACTCACGGAATTGGTGCGAAGTGAACTAGGTATCATTATCTGACACAGTCGTCTCGGGGACACCGAACGTCGAGAACAAACGTCGCAGATGTCGAATTGTGGCGGTCGTCGTGGTTTCGAACATCATACATGCTTCTGGGCATTTACTGAGGGTGTCAACCACGATCAAGAAGTTTTGCCCGTTTATGGAGCCTGCGAAATCAATATGTAGATATGACCATGGTTTTTCTGGAGTTGGCCACGGTTGAGGTGGTTTGTGATTAGGAAGGTTTTGGGTAGATGCACATCGAAAGCAACTGTGACATGATCGTTCCAACTCCTCGTCTATACCAGGCCAGTAGATATAACTGCGGGCTAAGCTTTTCATCCTACTAATGCCACGGTGTCCAGTGTGGAACTGAGATAGCACCTTGTTACGTAGAACAGAGGGAATGAAGACACGATCTGCGAAGAGTAAACAACCATTAACAATGGAAAGTGCGGTCCGGCGCTGAAAAAGCTGACGAGGTTCTCCTCCTGGACAAGTATTCGGCCATCCGTTCTGACGACATTCTATGACATGCTGTAAAACACCGTCATTTTTAGTTGAATCGCGGACCATAACGAAAGAAACAGGTAAGTAGGAAATAGTCCGAGCAACGACAGCACTAATCTCTGGTTCTGTATCGAGAGATGCCACTACAATATCTTCTGCTTCTACGGAGTGCGAGTTGATCAACCGGGATAGGGCATCTGCTTGGCCGATCTTATCTGTTGAGGTGTACCTAATTGCAAAATTGTAACCAAGAAGTATAGTAGCCCAGTGTTGACGGTTTGCCGTATACACTAGAATGTCCTTCTTTGAAGCGAAGATGACAAGTAGTAGTTTGTGGTCTATTACCAGATTGGAATATCTGCCATGTAACATACTATTAAATTTCTTGTCGGCAGAAATGATAGTTAACGCTTCTTTTTCAATTTGCCCGTAATTAAGTTCAGCAGATGCCAGTGATCTGGCGGCGTGAGCGATCGCCTTGATGGTGCTATCAGAGAAGTCGTGAGCTATGACAGCTTCAATAACTCGACTAGACGCGTCAGTCGTCACAATACTAGGCAATTTGGGGTCACAATGAGTTAGTGGGAGTTCAGTTTGTAGAAGTTTCTTGACTTCACCAAAAGCTTCTTGACATGTGCGTGACCATTTTCACTTTTTATTCTTAGTCAGTAGGTTATCCAGAGGTTCTCGTTGGCGGTACGTAGAAGGAAGAAAAGAACTGTAATAACTTATCAACCCGAGAAACGACTTTAGGTGTATCAGATGGCGGTGGCATTCGCACAATAACCCGAGTATTAGCGGGACCCGGACGACGACCATTTTCATCAATAATGAAACCGAGATATTTAACTAATGTTAAATGGAACTCACATTTTTCTCTCCTTAACCGGAAACCATAGTCACGTATTCGATTGAGCAGTGTTCAGACGGCAAAATAGTTCTCCCACTGTAGGTCCTACGATGATGTTGTCATCAAGGTATGCAGCAGCACCATCAACTCCATTTAACATGGTGTCCATGAATTGTTTGAAAATTGCTGGCGCTGTTTTTATCCCGAAAGGTAACCTGGAGTACTGGTAGAGTTCTCGGTGCTCGTTGGTCGTCAGTAATGTTCGTGATGATTCTGCTACTTCGATCTGAAGATAGGCATCGGATAGATCAAGCTTTGCAAAATGTTTACCTCCGTTCAGTTTGGTAAAAATGTCTTTGGATAGGGACAGAGGATGCTGGTGTGTATTAAGGACGGCATTCAGACCAGTTGAACTGTCCGCATAGATACACACCCTTCCATTTGGCTTTCGAACGACCACTATGGGTGCAGCTTGTGGGGAATAGTTTACCGGTTTCAGGACTCTGGCGGCTTCTGGGCGCTTCAGTTCAAATTCGCATGTGGAACCGGTCTTCTTGATCCAAGTACTGGTTTGATATCTGGGATTAGATGCAACACTGCTTAGGCCTTTGTGCAGCAGCCAAGGTTATCCCCAAAACTCGTAAAGAACTTGCGATCAAGATCCTGAAATGTACGGTCATGTGGTTGGGATAAGTCCCGTAATTCTAGCACTTGAAAAGGAGTGGGTTTAATAAGCCGGTCGATAGATCGATCTGATAAGTTCAAACTATCTATCCAGTTGATACCAAGAAGGTTCAAATTACAGCCTGCCGCGTACACGACTCTAGTGCCGGTTCGGTTAGCGACTTGTAATTCACAGTTAAATTGACCAATAAGTCGAGGTTTGCTACCAGATGCAGTGCGCGCTGTATTGTTGGTTGGTATTAGTTCCGATGCTCCAATTTCGCACCATGTACAAACGGATGTGATCGTTGTGTCAGAGGCTGTATCTAGTTGTAACTTGGCAATTTTCCTGTTTGCCTGAACGGTGACATATTTCCTATGAGATGGTAAATGCTGCTGTGATGTGACAAATACGGTGGTCGACCGTAGCTTGTAACGGCATCTTCTACTCGACGACCGTGCATTCTGACGATGAAGCCTAACTCTCTTTGTGGCCTCGGTGATGACAGACAGGATACTGCTTTTTCTTAAAAGGACAGAATTTTACATAGTGTCAATCTCTGCATTGCCAACGTGCTAATGGCGGTTTAGTAGGGTTAGGAGCTTTGGTACTGTTGGACGGTGTGGTGCATGTTTGGGAGGTATTGAATACATTGTTGGATAGTGGACGCTCCGACATGGCCATATCACGTTTCAGATTGACCAGGCATTGACAAGCGTGAGCCAAATCTTCCAACGCTATGTCGGGAGATTGTGTCATCAACAGCTTGTGACTATAGTCCGCAGACATAAATCAAGGAATTAAACTGGTTTCCGTCATAGTAGATATCTTGAAATGTTCATATTCAAGAGTGACTCTACCGGCATAAGTAATAAAATCCTTCCTCTCCCGCTTGATTAATTTCATACATTGATAATGGGCATTAAACAAAGAACGCTCACCGAAAATTTCTGACAGCGTCCTGAATGTTTCATCAAAGGTGAGCTCCCGGCTATTTCTCGGAAGGATGAAATTGCAGTACCGTGTGTGCTCCGTCTTGCCGATTTTACGAACCAGTTGTTGAACGCACCAGGTAATGTCTGTGTTTGAGATGTTGAAGACATCGTCGTACCGTTTGAATCACTAATCGAAGGTTAATCCAGCATCAGGGTCGTAGTGGAACTCCATGATACTGTTGACAATTACATCGAGGGAAGTAGGCTCACTAGGTGATGTTGACGGTTGAAGTGTATGCCGCGTCAGGCTTTCCAGCAGTCGGATTTAAGCTGCTTTCAATTGAGCTTGCTGAAATTGCAAGATAGCTTTCAAGTCTTCGGCAGTTATTGATATTTTGTGTGGGCTTCGGTCGCTAAGTCTGTTGTATCGTTAGTGATGGCGACCTCAAGCTATCCCGACTGATTGCAAGACCCAATAACGAGACACGGTCTGACTAACTGATCTGGAGTACGTGAACGGCATTTTCTTACTCAGCCTTTCTGCCGAATACATGCAGACCATGCTGGATAAGGTGAGTGACCGGTCTGGTTTGTCAAGGGGATAGTATATATGAAATCAACACAGTAACTGGCTTCGGCCTTGACCGACGATTGTTTTGGTCACCCCATGACAGATTCCAGGGCTGTTATCACGGTCTGTTCATGATTATGTCCCGTCGATGCACTTGTTTGACCTTTCGGTGGGCGCCGTGTTGCGCGTCACAACTGAGAACATTTTGTATCGAGCCGTTCCCAACAACTACACACTTCCTGAGGCGTTAGTGACCTGATCACCACAACCCAGTTAGCTGCAAAGCAGCGAAGACTAATGCTGCTTTCCTCACAGACTTCTTACTGTTTCTTGCTCTCCATAGTTAGATAGTGAAAGACGAACGGGTCAAACAGGAAATGGAGGTAAATCGATTACTGCAGGTATTGACTGCAAGGTTGGCCGGCCAGAGGAAACCACAGGATGAACACATGTAATAGAAACAATGACAGCAACCTGGGTAGTTTTGGCGGGTCTGTCTGATCAGTGAGTTCTGCTAGGAAGTTGTTAAACATTCCGCGTTATTTCTAGAGAAATATCCCCTTTTTCAACGAATTAACAATATTTAGCAATTACTGTCTGATAACTTCGGAAGTAATTACAATTTCTTTGAATCCTTTTACGACAGTAATAGTGTTTTTGGTAAGCAAGTTACGGTGAGATATTGTTTCTTTTTTTGCGTCAGAAAACGAACCGACCGTTATGACATTCAGTTTCCCGTTCTGTTATCAAAAGGAGAAGCAACCCAGCGGAGGACGTCTTTGGTTCCCATAAACTTCCAGTCTGTGCTTGCGAAAACCATGTCACTGTCAAAGACCTTAGCGAAATCAGAAAAGATCGTATTTGAGATTGGATCACCGCATTTGGTTTCTGTTAAATGATCCATGAAGATATGCTTACTGGACACACATGATCACCTAGGTGGGAAGCTATGCTGAATAGACGAAAAGAGAATGTTCACTCGTAAGTGCTCGAGGAAGCCCACATTAATAAGCACTCTGTTGTCTTGTATGAGTAGCTAGTGAGGCTGATCGGTTGATTTCTGCTGGGGGAGTATCGACCAACTGCCTCGCAGGTAGACGAGACAGTGGTTTAGTGAGGAGTGGTCGCGGAAAGTAACATGGAGATAATGTTGGGGAGTGCCATGATGTAAACCTCTGGAAAGTACTCCTTGAATAACGGCGACTACTTACGGGTCGTGTAGTCGCAGAGATGGACTGAGGGCTTAGTTATCTTTATTGACGAGTGTTCGCGCTGCCCCTCAGCACGACTGTTTTTTGTGCAATCTTAGATACATACTTCTTCGCTTGGCTAAGGTATGAACCTTATTTGGTGGCAGCGTAGTGTATACGATAGTTGAATATTGCCGTGGGATTTCTATTGCTTTCCTAACTTAGATTACTCAGAAGTCAATAACAGCGATGTTGGAGGATGCTCCTCATTTTCGACCGCTTGTTACCGTTAATACTTCCGTAAAGATAAGTTTATAGCCAGATAACTACGAAAAATGTTGCAAGAAAATCGATCAATATACGGGCTCACCAATTTAGTGCACGGCGCGCTAAGTCGTTTTCCCCCAGGTACGAATTAACCAGACGCGAAATACAAAAGACCGTAAGAGAGGAGACCGAATATTTATTGCAGGAAATATACAGGTGGTCTCTTATTGCGCTAGAAATGGCACCGGCACGTAAGTTAGCTGGAGAGACTAGAGACCGGCCGTCGACGAGCGATTGAACCGGATGTGTTGTGACACACGTGTGCGTTCGTGTTCGCGCCGTAGTCACATGGCATGCAGACAAACAATCGGACAACATGCATCATGCGAACTTTCTTAATAGCCTAGGTACAACATGTAACTATGGGTTGTGGAACTATTTTACACATCATACCGCAGGCAGGCTAGTGAAATCTCCAGGTCGCTACAACAGCCTTGACGAACGTCGCTCCTGGTGCTGAAACTATCAGACAACTCACCGTAAACCCTAACCTGAGCTGAAGTATGGGAGTAAAACGCCGACAGTATATTCACATACTTGGTCAGTACATCCCTGCGTTTATGCGACTCTAAAAGTGTAGACCGATCCACCGAATCGAACGCACCTTTATAGTCGAGAAATATGGCAACTGTTGGCCGGCGGTATACATGACGCTGTTCCAAAATTTGACGAAGGGTAAAAATATGATCTGTACATCCCCGGCCAAGACGAAAACCTGCATGTTCTTCTCTAATGTTTAACTCCCGAACTGCAGTGAGTGGACGAAGTATAATGGAGGCCAGAACCCTAGAAATGACTGGGGTCAAACTAATTCCCCTGTGGTTTTCACAAGAGCTCCTGATACCCTTTTTGGATATAGGAACTATTATCGCGTGACTCCAGCACGGAGGGATGGTCTCCGTCGTCCACACAAGCTGAAACAGCTGAGTCAAGGCCTTGACTAACACCTCTCCACCTTCTTTAAAAAGTACTGGCACTAGATCATTTGGACCAGAGGCCTTATTGCGATTGAGAGCCGAGATGTAAATGCGAACCTCAGTCTCAGTGGGTGGTTCTAAATCTACCGACCAGGGCGTTATATCACAAGTTTGTGGAGACAGCACGGTTGAAGCAGGAGGCCAGCTAAATTGATCCTCAAAGTGTTCTGCCCAGCGTTCCAACCTTCTGGACTGATGGCTTCACTGACAGACGATCGCTTGGGACGAATAGCACCGATCAACTTAAAGAGTTTGCCACTGTTCCCTGAGGCAAAAGCGTTCATTAACTTTTTCCACTAACCAAACCTCACGATCAGTCCTTAGACTACGTTTCAGATTCTTACGGATATCTCTTCTAGACTTATTATGTGAACTACCAGTTGGAATCTTCCTTCTGTCTTCCAACAACTCCAGAGATTTCTCCGTAGTCCAATGTTTGCCAAACGTATGTACCCCTACGCCGCATGCTATAGTACCTGCTTTCCGAATAGCTTGTGATATTTGTGCCAAGCAACTATTAGGATCATCGGAGTGAGTACCACTAAGGCAGCTTTCTAAGCTGGTTTGGTACTTTTGTTTAACCGATGGTATAACCAGTTTCTCAACAGCCAACCGTTGCTGTCGATAGGGTCGTTTCCGAGCAAAAGTTAGAATAAAACGACAACATACCAATGCGTGATCTGAGTCCAAGTATGTGCTCCAATAAGAACGACAGTCCTGAATTGAACCACCTATAACAAACACCCATGTGGTCTATCTGAGACCGGGCCTGATTCGGAGAAAGAGGGCGCCAAGTATAGCAATGATGTGAACGATGCCTAAAACTAGTGCTGGCTAAAAATAGCTTATACTCAGCGCACAGCTGCAACAATCGCCCACCATTATCTGACCCATGTGACACTATCCCAAACCTGCCACTTAAACGAGATTCGGCTTGATCAAGCTGGCCGACCTGAGCATTCATGTCTCCCGCCAGAACGACTATATCAGAGCCACGTGTCGACCGAAGGAGAGCGACCAGATCCGAGTAAAATGCGTCCTTGACGCCGACGTCACTACAATCAGTCGGAGCATAAACAGACAATGAAAATATTCCTAAAAGTTCTGCGCCTAGAGCTGGCCTTAACAGAACCTGCTAGGCGGACGGCACGTAGTCTACTGTTAACAGGAATCCAATCTGTCAATGCGGCTGCGGCCGTCGAGCTAAGGACTGTACCTACTCCAGCCTGATCTGTAACAGCGGCTGTGGAGTCACCCGAAGTGCATAACCGGTATCGGATGGACAGTGCGGTGGCTGTTAGTTCCATACATTGACTACTGCTCTGGATTCTAGTTTCCGAGATACAACAGACACCGACATGCAATGAGTCTAACGTTCGTGCAAGAGCGGCCTGTTGACCTATTTGTTTTAGTGTACGAACGTTGAAGGCAGCTATATTAAATCGCATTCTTTGTCTAATCAAGGAATGAAGGAAGCATGAAGATAAATGTTGAGAGACGGAAATTACCTGCTCAGTGTTACCACGGTTAGCTACATCTGATGTGAGACCTGTGGAGTAACTATCAGAAATGGGGGTTGGGAGGGGCCTGAGAACTAAATTAGATAGGACAGTAGGGGAGGGGTCCGCAGTAGCATGTTTTCGCCTATCCACCCTGCTGTATGCAGCAGATAGGGCGAGCCGGCCGGTGAAGTACGGAGTTACTGGTGTTGTGACTATTCATGGTTGTGTGGGCTGAGATACTGCCAGGGCGCCCAGACCTAGAGAGAAGAACTATCAGGGTTCTCAACCAAAGCCTTTCGCTAAAAAGCCTATACCGCAAGTCAGCGGGTGGGTGGCAGTGTACCAGAACGTGTACGTTTTCCGGAAGATGTCAATATTCTTCCAACCCCCAACCTGGAGGACCAAGAGACTGGTTTGTCAGACCTCTAACTATTGGCCTGCCTGGCATGAGTGACTCTATCGGTATGGTGGCCACATCGTCCAGTTTAGCCCAATAAGTCATCGAGATGCGCAAGCCGTCACACCGCGTCAAGGTCCATTCTCGTTGTGACGGTTGTGATATTTACGAACTTTGTTTTCGGTTCAGTTGAATGTGATGCCCTATGGAGGTGTCTCCTTTGCAGAGGAAACCCGGGTAAGATCCCATGTTAAGATCCATATATGTTCATTCTGCAAGTGCGGTAATAATTTAGAAAGAACGGTAGGGTTTTCACAATTTTGATTAGTATTCGGGTTCTTTATTTCTATTCAACAGTTCCTCTGACGACATTTTATGAATGAAAGGATATTGGTATGGATTTTGTTCCTAATGATAAGCTACTCGAGATGGAGTGTGCGGCCATTACTTTGCCTATCCTCCAAAAAGTATGCCCATCATATCTGGGAAGTAGTTCGCAACTTCAAAGTCGTATTTCACAATGAGGACGTTCCCATTCCTGTCCCTGTCGCTGAAAGTTCACTTGAGACCACGATCATTCTATTCAGAAGGGAAGCACCACATCGGCGGACTACTGTTAAGGAGATTTCTTGCTTCGTCACTTGCGGTGTGGGAAGTAAATCTGACTGCCGCTCTACGGTTCAGAGACGAAGATGTGGTCATAATTTCGGTTGACCATCGTTTAACCCATGTCAAATGGAGTGGACGCGCAAGCGATTCGGTCGATAACCAACGCGCATTTCCAAAAACCTCGAAAAAGTGGTCGACCAGTGGGACATTAAAAACATACGACCTGTGGCGGTTGTAGAATGTATTGCATGTCCGTTTAGCGTTTACCGCACTGAGCACTACTCACTGACTGCCAGCGGTTGAGTAAAACCGAGGTATGGTCGAGTAGCAACGTAGTCATGAGGTATGGAGACTAACTGTTCGGCAGGTAGGTGCTACATAGAAAGTGGGGAACTTTGCATCCACTCAAATCAACAGTCGAAAGCGCCTTCTCGCGCAGCAAAGTGCCGTAATCAACAGTGCCTTGGTATCCACAAAATTGATAGCTGATCAACTCAATACAATCGGTCCTCCTTTCCTTCTGATTAAACTTTTAATCTAGTATAGTCCTCGTTACTTTTGTGAATGGCGGCTTGGGCCACAACCCCACCTAGTCATGCTCATGAACGTTTACTTAAGTATGTAAGGATATGTAGTTAGTTTGATTAAACCTACAGCATACATTAAACGACATTGTAATGTGCAGTTTAGAATAGGAAAGCGTACTCACTTCGGCATCAGGGATGTGTTGGAACCGGTCTAACAAATTAATACCCAGTCTGTGCTCACTATCAAAAACCGACCGACAATTAAAAAAAAACAAGAACTCAACGCGTTGACCCACGTGTATTTGTGTCGACCCTGGGAAATAGAGTGTACAGAGAAAAGCACGTCAAGCTATCGAGGCACGGAGTGAGTTGTGTTCGGAGCACAAGGGACGGATATTACAAAAGGAGTAGCTTGACTAAAACAAAAGTAGGTAAAAAACTAAGATCATCAAAAATGTGCATGTGAATACGACTGTCAGAAACATCATTTGTTATAGTCGTTACATAGCTCTCCCTCAGAAGGCTAGTAAGTATTACACATGCCTTCGTTATTCCAAAGAGAGAGGGGGAATAAAATATACATATCATGTTTTTCTGGATTATCACAGTTACAGAGTGATACACACGATGGATAATGACATGAGAAAGAGAATGTCAAAGTTCAGGGTCGGTGGGAAAAATCGCCTCTGTGCTGTTAGTTTTTTTGTTATTTGGCCTTCGGTCCGTTTGTTCTCTATCGCAGCGGGCTGTCCAACCTTAACTCTTGAGAGAAAAGGGGGTAGGTTTGTCCAGTGCTGTACGATAGGTTGCTGGAATTGTCTCTCCACGCACCATGTTCGGATAGTCTGGAAAAGAGAAAACATAGTGAAGTACCCACACGACTGGCGGAAATGCATAACTCACCCGTGTCAAAGTATCCGATCGACTAAATAAATTCACAGTCAACGACTTTATAGACCCTGCAATTCTGAATGTGACTGCCTTCGGTTTTTTTTCTTCCTGTGCTCCTGTCTAGATTTGATAGACTCAAGAAAGAAGAGGGTTAGCATACGAATGAACCTGTAACGACCCTATTCGTTATTGTCAATTATGTTAGAGCTACGAGTGCCATTTGTACTCTTTTTGTTTCCTACTTTTGTATCTACTTAAACACTTGTTTGAACAAGTAGAGATACCGACAAGTCCCCCGGGCACTCGAACGTACGACCTCGCTGCGTGCACGCATGTCGCTCCGCTCCGTTATCGCTTCGTATCTGTATCCGTTTATTCTCGCTTTGACTTAGCAAGTCAACAATATACTTTTGTCTACTCGCTGTATTATTCTCAACCGGTTGTTGTCGGTTCGCTCGACCGTACAAATTGGGTCACGTCGGGCTCACCAATTTGTAGGATCGAGCGAACCGACGACAACCGGTTGAGAATAATACAGCGAGTAGACAAAAAGTATATTGTTGACTTGCGAAGTCAAAGCGAGAATAAACGGATACAAATACGAAGCGATAACGGAGCGGAGCGACATGCGTGCACGCGGTGGGGTCGTACGTTCGGGTGCCCGGGGGACTTGTCGGTATCTCTACTTGTTCAAACAAGTGTTTAAGTAGATACAAAAGTAGGAAACAAAGAGTACAAATGGCATTCGTAGCTGTAACATAATTGACAATAACAAATAGGGTCGCTACAAACCTGGTCCAGAACAACGCCGTTTGGGTTGTGGACTTGGCAACGCATGGAATAACTGCAAAGGCCTGAAAGTTAACAATTTTTTGTTGTTGTTAAAATACTGACTTGTGAAGCTCCCTACCATGCCGATTATGCCTAGAGTTGGAGGCAGCAAGGGTTGCTGGAGTTGCAAAGAGTTCCCGGAAACGGAACGCTTTTTGCGGGTACAGGGCGAGGTGTGTCCTAGAAAGTGTTGCGGAGGACTGTTTCCTCTGACGACGTCAGAGGTACGAGTTGGATTTTGAGGGAGCTCTTTTGACGGATATGCTCGATCTCAGGGTCAGTGACTTGCGCGGCAGCCATGGCCACCGAATCGATGCCATTGTCAGCAGATGCGCTAAGGTTATGGACGCGTAGAAGATCGTCCGCGACAGTGATTTCGGTACCTGAGACATGTCGTATATCAGTCGTAAACTGAGAGATATAGTCCAGGTGCCATACTTCCCTTGGGGAATGTCTGTCAGAACTGCGCGTGCTTAGTGTAAGATGTGCACTAGGTTGTGGTACACTCAAGCAACCCAGCAGTGGTTGAAAACGCTCCACTACTTGGTCAGCGATCTTCGCTGTTTCGGCAAGAGTCTGTGAACGAGCAACTGAAATTATTGTTTGCTTTGCTTCTGACAGTTTGCTAAGCCAGAGTTCCCTGATGAGGGATTCGTCCATGTGTGAGTTATCGATGAGTTGCTGCATCTCTGCTAGCAATGTTGAAAGGCGTTTTTCGCCTAGCTTCAAGTCGTGAAAAGGTTGTTGTACTCGGGTTTTTTCAGAGAGTATCAGTTGATTAATAGCTGCCTTTGTTAAGGTATCGTACTTATGCTGCATCGGCTGGTTTACTATAATATCGCGAAGCTGCATGGTTACTTCACTTGGAAACCTGGATAACAACTGACAGAATCTTGTTTGATCAGACGAAATTCCGTTGTTAAAAAATTTTGCTTCCAAGCAAACAAACCAAAGAACAGGGTCCATTTCCAAAAACGGATGGGTCACTAGGGCATTAGTGCCGATGGAGCGACTGTCAACGTGCTTAGGTAACATTTCAGACATTGGGTAGTGATTACGCGGTTATGAGCTATCAAGAGCTACCAGTGAAACCGAATTGAGAAAATATATAGCTAAAAGTATACACGAACAGAGAAAAACTACTGTTTACGCATACGTAAGGAAAAATAGCAAATATGGAGAGGAACGAACTCACCAAGACGCAAACGACGACTGTAGCTCACCAATTGTTGGAACTGGTCCAACAGATTAATACCCAGTCTGTGCTCACTATCAAAAACCGACCGACAATTAAAAAAAAACAAGAACTCAACGCGTTGACCCACGTGTATTTGTGTCGACCCTGGGAAATAGAGTGTACAGAGAAAAGCACGTCAAGCTATCGAGGCACGGAGTGAGTTGTGTTCGGAGCACAAGGGACGGATATTACAAAAGGAGTAGCTTGACTAAAACAAAAGTAGGTAAAAAACTAAGATCATCAAAAATGTGCATGTGAATACGACTGTCAGAAACATCATTTGTTACAGTCGCTACAGATGTTAACCTCATCGCGTTGTACGCATTAGATGGAGATCACAACGTTGAATGTGGTAATGTTCTGATCCGACAACAGTGTTATAGGTATTACTTTGAACAGACGTGTGTGGAAGCCTATCCGGCGTGTATCCATCTCACTGAGGATCTCTGCCTCCGATCTGTTTATAAAGATCTAACCATGGACCTGAAGAAGCCACCCACATACGTTGTGAAATACTCAATAAAAACGACATCAATGACAAAAACAAACCACCTCATTCGATGTCACGATTGACGACAAACGAACGCGTTCACATAGAGGACTGTCAAAGGTTAATGACTAACTGACTGAGAACTAATCCGAAGTACACCGAGAAGAGATACGATCAGACCAATGTCCCACTAGCATATCAAACTTCTAATTATTTGACTGTAGGCTTGCCATGAAGAAAGGCGACCATGTTTTTTATCTTTCGAAGTAACAATACATGATGCACAATATGTGCAGCTAGGCTTGGTTCAAATATTTTAACTGTTAACAAACCATGTATGGGATGGTTGTTACGATCTACTCACTTGGGACGCTAGCTCAACATTGATGTGTAAATCCTAAAGATCGCCCATTGCAAATCCACCGTGTTTGGCGCTCACTCTTGCAAGATAAATTAATTAACATCTACCAATTGAACAACTTACGACTTAGCTGATTAACTTGAAATTATCTCACGTTCATTTAGTTAGACCGTTGGGCAATGAATAAATTAAGTACGAGTGCATTTTAACGGGCGATAATCGCAAGAAATGTCATATAGGGGAGTGGCGTTACGTCTCATGGTGCTGCGGTTTTGAGCCCCACAACAGCCCATTTATCTTTACGTGGTGTAGTGCACTGAGAATGAAGCCACTGCTGTTTGTAGGCGTCCGCCTGCACGATTTAGAGATAGGTTCGTCACTTGGGACGCTGATAATTAATGCCGATTAAACGTCATGTTTCTGCGAAATCACACAGGGTTGAACCCATTCCTGAACAAACAGATATGAGTAATTTTCTCGAAACTGACTTCTCAAAATAATGTCCCTGAGAAAATTTCGTTTTGTTCCGCAAGTTATCGGTTCGTAGGTGAGATAAAAACAATCAGACTGACAAAACTTGAATGGGAACCATGACCCAAACTCGTAATCGTGGATTTAGTCAGTTATTTACGTCGAATCGACCCGAGTTTTAGACGTATGGAATCGTGCTGCGTGACACCCGTTTTATTCGGGCCAAAATGAACGCTGTGGTATGCAGATTAGAAGTAATGACTGCTCTTGCTCTACTCGGTTGTTTATACTGAACAGATTGTCACGATTAGAGAACAAGCAACGAAATCTCAATAACTGACCAGTAATTTGCCATGTAGTGTTCAAGGCTCTCACCAGACCACACTAAATGAGGCTCCTAGATAGTGGCACTAGTTCTGGATCACGTACCACGATTTTAACAATTTTCGCACAAATTGGTGGTTGGATTTCCTGTTCTTCATTTCCATCTGTCCGACCGTGAGATCAGTTGAGACAAATCATAGACCAGAAAACAATCCCCAACTACGCCTAAACTTTGCTGTACGTGTATAAAAACGGGACGGGAAGCATACTGTTAGACAAACATTGCACCTTAAAGTTTTTGATCTAATTCATCAGTATCTCACAACTGGTCCGTTCATGATTGATAATTTACCAAGCAACAACCATCTCCGATTCAGCCTGTGATAAGTCAACAGATTAAGAGAACCGAGGCAGTGAAGCCCAGTCGGCAGGTGCGCCTCAATGCGACATGAACAGAACGTCGAGTATGCCAAAACCCAATTTGAAAACACAACCCTCTTTTCCATCAAGTGAACTCAGATCGCGAATCTCAACTGGTTATTCATACTCCGAACAGTGTAAACAATTAGCCCGACTGTTACTGGATCATCAGGCATTGCATCGACAACTTACTTCCGTATAAACACAAACATACGGGCCTGTGATAACCAGAAAAGAAAGGTCGAGGAAGTTGGCAGTAGGCGAGAGCTACATGCTATACGGAAGATCGCGTGATCCAATAGCTGTCCTGTACGAATAACATGTCTTATTAATAGTTTGTTCAGGCGTTGCATTGCCTTACATTTGTTTTGTTACATGACATAATTCTCCCCCTAACCAGAAACGTCTCCTGAGGGGAGTAGGATTGGTTCATCGGGAGAGGTGTTTCTTCATGAGAAAGAAAGCACTTGATTCGATGCAAGGAAGACAATTATGTTGTCAGAACCGTCAAAACAGTCATGTGTGTATGACTGACACCGGAGTTTCATAAAAACTACTCCCAGTAAGGCATTACAGACTCTTGAAAAAGAAGTATACTATGGATTGTCCGCAGTCCGTGACGATGATACATTCATTGCATAACGATAAAGAGGCATACGTCGAATTAAACAATAGATACAAGTCCCTTGGATTCAAATGTAGGGGAAGTAGATCACGCTAATCGGCAGAAAACCACCAGCATTTGCCACCATCGGACAGTAGAGTTACACAAGAGCTGCACCGTCAAATGTGTACAGGATTCAGATGATGACCGAATCCAGTAGCTCTCGACTGGCAGAACTATAGTATAACCATTATCTCGACCAAATATAGAGCTTTGCGGAAAAACATTTATTTTAGAGAATGCCGTTTAGTTAGTTACTGTTCTAAAAATTCCCAAAAAATCGATCAAGCTTAGTATGACTGCTTCAATTTTTCTGCGAAAAGGTCTTCGGTTTATGTTTCAGGTGCCACTTGGCCAAATAATTTTAGGTGCTCAGATTCCAGAACGAACTTGCGAACATCCCCTGCGCACTTACAGTTTCAAGAGGTCATGTCCGAAAGGCAGCTCACACACCTCGGCAATCGTTTGGTTTGGTTCATGAGACAAAACTAGTACTAAGCAAGCCTAGCACTAGGTGCTTTATGCGGGTGTATATCGGATTGCCAAAGTGATTTGTGGAAATAGCTCGCTAACGACTTTATGTACTTTATTGAGTCGTACTGAAAACAGTGCGCGAAGTAGCTGGGACCTGCTCAGTATGACCTTTTATATTATAGTGCTTCAGATGCGAGGGAGTGAGCATATCCCGTTTCTGCGCGGTTATGGGAAGTGCGTAGTGCGAAGATTATGTTCCTCGTAAGTTTCCTCTTAAGAAAGTGTTGTATCGTAGAATAGGCTATCTAAAAAGATTGTAGCCAGTTTGTCAAATAGTAAGTAAGAATAAATGTAGAATTATCACTATCTTTAGACGGTTAGCTTCATGTGACCGATGCAGGCTGTTGAACAGCGATGGATACTCTATATAACGTCTTGCTACATCAAGTTTGTACCAGTTACCAACGACGGGCGTTACTGCAACCAATCACGGCACGTAAGCCCAATAGCGTTCCACAAACACCATTTGCATAATCATTTCAAGTATATGCAGATCACCTTAATTCTTATCCATCGCGAACTACTGTAGCAAAGTTTTGTTTCCAGCCTTCAGATCATAGACCGTTTGCTACTGTATGTCACATATGAACTTCCTAACATAAGAATACCCAGACTTAGGCAGTATTCACCAAAACAAATGGCACTCGAACCCAACAACCGTGGCTGGTATACGGAGTGTCGTTGTCACTGAATCACCTCCAGCATAAACAGATGAAGCCTGAAAACAAGTACAACATAAGGAGAACGGACATACGGGTTCACATATTGTCCAAAACTCTACAGACTGCCTTACCCTCACCTAATTCTCCCGCATGCACAAATCATGTACCCGTAGAGCAAGACGGAAATGACCCAGAACAACCGTCCGAGACCCTGCTTTTTTAACTTGTTAGTTATATTAATTACAATGTAAGCTGGAGGCGGCTCACTACTGTCAAAAACAGAGTTCCATGTAACTATGACGAGGTCGGCTACAAATGACAGAGTCACGGGTTCGAGGACCGATTACCTCGTTTGCTCCTGTCTGGGGTTAGGCGGCCTAACAACACTCCGCATGTGGCCCAATATGACGCAGATCAAAAAACGCCTTAAGGTGAAGGCTATAAACTAATAACCACGAGAAAGCAAGCATGGGTCATAGGAAACAGCTGAATTTTAGTCAACACTTTGGTGCCGTTTCAAAGTAATATGGTGGTTGTGCCAGACAATGCATATAGGCTAACACAGCGTCTACAATATCGCACATTGCTTAATACGAAGTGACCATTTGAGGAAATCACGAGGCGGTCAAATGGTGGCACAATCACAGAGACAAACGTACGTGGACCTCCACATTAAGCAAAGCTGAAAAATACTAACTGCAGGCCTAGGATAGTGCAAACGTCAACGCAGCAGGTTGTAATTGCTTTGGCACAGCCATCAAAGTGGAGTTCGGGAATCAAAATTAACACAAATTTTATCTCTAATCTCGTCTCGTACGGCCTGGACTAACAGCAACCTTGGCCATCATAACCGTCTGCACACAAGGAAATCGTAAACGACCCTCATTTCGAAATGCTTTAAAGTTGAATTGTCGGAATTTTGGTATGCTTAAAGGAATGACTCTTAGTCGGTGGTACCACTCTCCTGGGGTCGCCATTCACGTTGTTACAAAGGCAAAGTATGGATGTTAGAACCAGTGACATCCTCAAGAATAATGTTCCCCAATAATGGGCCCAAACATAAGGCACCACATAGAACCGGGAGTGTGTACAGGTGAGAGTCAATTATCACTCGAACAATTAAGGCGACACACTCGGTTTCATGTATAATAAACAAGTAGACAAACCGTCTATATAATGATATTTTTCATAATCGCATTCACTCGTACACTTTTGATGATCTTGGACTTTTACCTACTTTTGTTTTAATCAAGCCACCCTTTTTGTAATATCTGTCCTGAGGCTACAATCACAACTCGCTCCGAGCCTCGCTAGCTTGACGTGCTTTCTCTGTACACTCTACTTCCATGGTCGACACAAATACACGTGGGTCAACGCGCTGAGTTTTTATTTATTTATTATCGATCAGTTTTCGATAGTGAGCACAGACTGGGTATTAATCTGTTGGACCAGTTTCAACACATTGCAACGTAAGTAGTGAATTATCAATTTTCAAGGTTTAGATGCCTATCATTACGTGACAGCTTCATTGGGAATAGTCAACTCGTCGGCCAACTAAAACTGGTGTTCTCCATTATAAGACAGAAAACATTTAGCACGCACTTGTTTTCCAAATCGAGATATAACCAGTGATCCATGTTCATTTAAAACAATGATGCTAATCGAACTTCAACATTAAAGTTTACCGATGGTATTACTTCTAATTTATTCACATCTAACAGGCCCGGATTTACAATCTTACAGTCGCGTCAACAAACTCACAGTCTGAAAGTACAGATGAGGTTTTGTTCAAAAAATCGTCAAACAGTGCTCAACAAAATGATGCACATAAAAAACACGTGAAGAACAAACATGAACATTTACGCTGATGGTTTATTTACGTAAAATGGGTTTATGCACGCAGCTATTTCTGTCCGAAACGATTTAACAAAATGAAATCCGATCATATGTTTGTGACAGAGATAATCCGTACTACTCGGTGGATAAAATGTGGCTTCCTTCATTATGTAACGACGCATTCAGCAGGTTGGATAACTCTTCACGACAAACGGCACGAAAGAGCTGAAGTAAATCCTGCACACTCACACCCGCAACAGTACAATCCTGTGAAGCGGAAGGTCCGGTTTCTAAAGGGATCGATGAACGGTCCAGCTTGTGTAGTAAGAGCAGGAGCTGCGAAAGACACAACCGACGCAACAGAAAATTCAGCTCGTCTAACTTCGCATCAGAAGACAAGGCAAGAGGTAATTTGGTCGGGGGTATTGGAACCATTTCTTTGAGTTTAGGTAACCGGGGTTCAATTCCGTCTGTAGCATGCTGGGCGGAACCTGCCATCTTTGATATATTGAGAATATGTACCGGACTTTTCATATGTGCTGCCACGGACTCACGATTATGAAGACTCAGTTGGCAGTATCCACAGAAGAAGCATGCTTTTTCCGATTCACTATTCGTATCTGTTTGATTCACATCTGTCAAAGGCTTATGTGAATCAGCTGGTGGGAAAGATGCAGGTGAAAGAGAATTTTGATTTCTCAAGGAAGCAATAACCTTTTGGTGTTTTTTGCCGGCAATATGTAACTCTCTTGCAGCTTGAGAAGGAAGTGGAACTTGACACTCTTCACAGAAAGAAGGTTTATTTAGGGTTGACAAGAACGACGCATTTCGTGAACTAGTGACTTGGCCGTAGTGAGCAGCAGCCGTGGTAACTTTTTCTCTATGAGCAACAGACTTCGAGTGCTCGTACAATTCCGTGCTGGATTTGAACTGCAGATCACACAACCAGCAAGAGTGATTGGTATCGGCGGGAAAAGAACTCTTAAGAGGTTGAGTTGGGCCACTGGGATTATTAACCTCAGCATGTGAATCACTCGAACGTTGTGAAAGTGGGGGAAAGCGTTGATTTTCTCCTTGAACGCTGCAATCAACATTGTATATGTGATCCCAAAATTCTTGATCAGTTTCAAACCGTGCGTCACAGCTGAAACACTGTCGGACTTCAACTTTTGAATCAGCCATTGAATTGAGCTACAACAGAATTAGCGAACAGACATTACCGCCGACATACTGCACTTGAAAAATCAAAAAATATCAACATCTATTGGGAAGAACAATAGCGAGAGGGCAAGTCAAGCTTACGATGAGTTCTAACAGAAATACTAAGACAAAAGCCTCTGAATCACTATCAGTTCCAGCCTTCAGCCGTGCCCGTTGGGGTGCCGTTGGTCTCGACAGTGATCCACAAAGTAACAGAGGAATCCACAAGTATAAACTTGGGAGAAAATGGGAAAATAGTGGTGCACCATGAAGAGTCAAGAACTTCGCAGATACAAGTTCATCAGTGATCGTGGAACCCTGCTAAGCCAGAGAATGTTTTCAACCAATGGCGTGGACGTCGCAAACTCTCCGACCGGGTTGACAGCACCTACCAACCACGCCCAGAGGAACGGTCAGTAACTTCATGCTCCGTAACCACGTTATCGTCCAACCGTCTTAAGGTCCTTTCTAACCATCAACAGCCACACTGAACAGTGCGCGGTGCAGTAAACGCTCCGTCGGCATAGAGAGTACAAGACCCAACCGAGGAAGACTGTATTTTCCTTACTTTGATTATCGGTGACGAACTTGCACACTTCCCAAACACGCGCCGACAGACTGTCGCGTTACTGACACGGTTAGTCTGCTTGATACAGGCTAAATGGCAGATACAACTGTGATCGAATACTAAGTCTAGATGCACGAATGGGCCGAGTCTCCCATCCATAGAGCAAAACTGACCGCACATGTGCGTTATAAACCTTGCGTTTGACCGGCAAGAGAACATCTTTGCAACGCCAAAAGTGAAGGCTGGCAAATGCATCAGGTGACTTCGCTACCCTCATGGACACCACATCAGCAATATTACAGTTGGTGCAAACTCAATATTGTGACAATATTCTACACTTTTAGGGTGCGAAATGCATATACAGACCAGCACGACCTATAAGTTCTCTTCAGGATAACTAAGTAATGTCGTTCGCATACTCAGTATCGGTCAACTTACCACCTGATAGAAGCTCCACTTCAAGATCTTCGGAACATCTGAGCACTCGTTCCAGAATATCGCCCATCGCCTGTTGCTTTTTATTAAAAAAATGGCATACCGTTGACAAACTGTCATAAGGAAAAGTGTGGTTAGTTCAGACAAGTCTTTTGCCGCCATCTTTGAAAAGCGCTGGAGGATGAAACATAGACCAAAGGCTTTATTACGTTTCAACGGTTTAAGCTCCAAAACCGCTTTAGTTTCCTACGGAGGATTGTCTGGAACATCATAATTAATCATACAATATCCATCACCCACGAGTGAACGAGCCGGCTTAGGTTAGTATAACTGTTCCTCAAAGTGCTCAGCTCATCTATGAAGTCGCTGCGATAAGCTGCAAATTCATGAGCCATCACTTTCACACATAGTCCCAATAACAACTTATCGACAGCTAATGCAGCCACAAATCAGTGACAGCAGCATCCGGTTAGTTCCGGGGGAAAAGACCATCTCTATCTCTCTGGTTCGGTTGGAAAAATAAGCCCTATGGCCTTCACACAGACTCTACGTAAGTGTGCGACTCATTTCACCACGATCTTCGTCGTTTCCGGAGTCAAGAGAATCAGTCAGAGTTTGTTCAGAAGTTCTGCCGAATCAGCTTGCTGACCAACTTGTCGGAGAGTGCGGACACTGGAGGTGCCAATGTTTGCCAGGTGTCTTAGCTTCATAAAACAATTATCACTCGAGAAAATAGGGATGACAAAACATTTCAGGGGCAAAGTAGGAAAAAGTCTTGACAGGTGAACAATGTCACTGTCAGGAGAATGGTAACTTCCGATACTTCCCGGTCGCTCATGCTGCGGAAGGGGGTGAACTGAACGACCCCACTTCGAGTCTCTGACTCAAAAGTCTGACTTGCGAAACAACGGAATAAAAGATTTTCTTGGGGGACCCTACCCGGTGCCAATAATAGTCTGACTCATTTCGTAGTGAGCGACTTGCCTAGCCTGAAGGCAAAATGAACAAGACAACAGTGTCGGATTCAAAGCACTCCTGCGCGCAATGGATGCAACTGAAGATACATGAGGCTATCGAATGATACCACAGGTTTTTGGACCGCAATGGATAATGAAAAGGCGATTACGGTCAACCGTTGGGCGATTGGAGTGTTCCTTGTTTGACAGTACCTGTTCTAATCCCCTTATTCAATCATCATCACCATCATCATCATAACAGCCATGGGCATCGCCAGAAGGTACTGTGGCTTGGGCCACCGCTCACCTCAACAGTGACGTGGAATATCC
>LUCH01004065.1:26680-57609 GCA_013368495.1 Paragonimus heterotremus | reverse complement strand
CTAAGAATCGATTGGGAGTTTTAAAGTGTTACTCGAATGGCACACACTAGTGACAACCTGCACAAAAAATTTCCTACTCGCCGTTCAAGTCCAGCTGCACAGTTTAGTAAACACGTACATGTGACGAAATGTTGCTTCAGTGTTTGTCACCCATAAGACTAAACATCAGAAGCTTCAAGATACGGTTCGATAGGGCGGAAATAATGGCGTAAAGTTTTTCTATTTCTTTCTATTCGCTTCTTCTGTATACCTATAAACCATCCAGCACAATTGTTTCCCCTGATTGACAGAGAAACAGATAAACACAGACAAAGGTCTGTTTCCTCCCTGTAACGTCCTGTGAACCTGTTGCCGTAATAGTGTTTTATACAAAAATTATATAACTAGCCTGATGAGGAATTTTCGAAAATAACTATTCGTCACACTATGGCTGTCATAGTAACAGCAGACCTTGATTTCGGACCGACTAGGTTTGGGAATGGATCATCTCCGAATCAAATTGGGTCTACACTGTGCTGCTCTGAATTTAAACGGTCGAAATAAACAGAGCAAAACTTACTTAGTCATAATGACCGTTGTCCATTCGCATTGATTGTGACTAGGAATTCACTGCAAGCCAGTTATTACAACGTCGAATTACTAATCGCATGATAGTGGATAAGAGCCCGGGTTGCACCAGCGCTACTGGGTTCGGACAGCCAAGCAATATTCAGCCCACATAGTATGTCACGTGGGCGCAAGCGGCATATTACATAGCAGTCGGGAACATCATCTGTAATTGCACTAACGAGTATTATCGCACAGCTCAGTTTGACACACACCCGTGGGCTGTATTAGCTGACAGTCAAGGAATGGGGTGAACGCTGATTTAATTTTCCCTAGTGAGGTATTATGGAGAGATACCGCGACTGGTACATGGATAGAAACGGATACTCTGTGTGCAATAATTTTCCCCCCAAAGGCTAGTGCATCAGCCAAACAACATTCACTTTGGGATGGCAATATTCATGAACGTTTTGAACCAGATTTCAGATGCAATCAACTTCCCTCCGAGGGATAAATTCACTATTTCAACAATCATTGGATTAACATCTAGTTTATTGTGGAAATGAAAAAAAGAAAGAAAAACAGAGGTTCCGTTGGTCTTGAATTGGCGCCAGTTTATGACCTACACTGAGGTACTGCTGTTTGTAGAAGTGTCGAGTCGATGTGGGTATCACAAAGGCGTTGAGACGAACGGCCCGACACCACAAGGTGGTTCGACCCCTAGCATGGCCAGAACAGCTGCTATACCGGGTGCGCTGCAAGTGTCGTACCAACTCGGCCAAACTATTTTGTTAGGAGAGGAATCGGTGGAACTGATGTACTTCGACGGATCCCAGTTAAGTGAACTATCAGGTTCTATCTGAATGTTGGACAGCTGCAGTGGTGTGCATGGTTGAGGGGTGAGAACTGTTGATTCTGTCACGCTAGCAGGAGTGTGAGGGAAACGAGCAAGTCCGGCGAATAAACAGCCGTTTGTGACACGTATACGTTCTTGTTTACGGTATTTAGCCCGTCTATTTTGAAACCAAACCTGAAATGGACATAAAGTTGGGGTTTAATTGAAATGCAGCATGTAGGTGAGTACAAGGAATACATAATGCACTACAGAAGATTATTTTTGCCCGTAATGATTTCGCTTAATTGAGGCTTGTCAAGATCGTCTCACTAATCCAATGCGGATTGTTTCTTTCATCGATGGAACATAAATTTAAAGTTCTAGCGATCACAATATTCTTCAAGTTGCTGTTCTCCCTTCGTATTCTCTCTCCTTGTGCGGTCAGGATAAACGTGTATCTGTGGGAACATTTTCCCTCAGATGAACCGGGGGCGCTATTTCAAGTTGTGTTGTTACAAATAATGAACGAAGCAATGTATTTCAGGATGTTCTTGCATAATCACTATATCGGTCGTCCTGGAGAAATTTACAACTGAACTCTTCAACATACTGTGATCTAACGCTTATCCAGAATAAAATGCACCCTGTGATAAACGTACTCGACTGGTGTTCCTCTGTTCAAGTTAACTTTCATTGCATGCCAATATACATCACAATCAAACAATTTGAAATTGCACTCACTTCTACTCCAAGCTAGTCACTCTAGGTCAGTTTACTCTGTTCCAAAGTCAGATTAACAAAATATTTCCGTTCATCCAGACGTTCATTTCAGTGCTTATTGTGTCCTACCTCTCTTTGAGTATATTACTGTCCTGTCAATCTCCTAGCAGAAGACTGTAAGCATATACACTAGTCTCGTTGACAGAATCTATGATTGAGGGAATTATCAGTGATCAGAGTTAACACGACTTGGTTCTTAATGTTGAGATGAGAGTAATTTAGGCGTCTGGAACAACAGGAATTTTCAGCTACCCACCGAATAGTAAGTTCCTTAATATCCGGGCTCTTGGTTTTCATCAAGACACCCTACAGTAAACGCTCATTAAAAAATTCAAAATAACTTGTTTTCACATATTGCGTGGTATAACATTCTCAAGAACTAAAGGTAAAAATAGAACTCTTTTTATGTCCGTGGATATTTGGACATTCCAGCTGTGTATATACACAAGCTGGATACAGACAGCATCTGTCGAACCGGCCAGAGGACAGATGGATTAGCTACGGTAGTCCAAAAGAACAATCACCTTGGTGTTTGCCTTTTTCGGGCCCCTACTTCCACACACGTTGTTGTACTTTTCAAGACCCTTCATCTTCAGATTCCGTGCCCTTGAGGTCCACCGTCTAAATCGTTCCGAGCTTCACATCTTGATATTTTCCAAGAGAGAATTTATCTGAGTCATGTCCAACGGTTGGTGGCTGCAGCCTTGAAACTCGCAGTCGGGCTGCACAGTTTGAGTGATTTAACACCATTCATGGGAACGATGAAGAACTTGGTTGCCAACCCGTGATATAGTTCTTTGACTCATACCCACGAACGTCAGTACTGAGCCATGAGACAGACATAGACTTTGTCTACCACAGTGGCTACATTGTGTGAATGGCCTGTTATTAGTAGATACCTGCTGGTGCCACGGCCCAACGTTCTACCGGTGAGCGTATGTCATTCTCATAGACTTTCCAGTGGGTCTCTTTCGAAAATAAGCACTAGACTCGATTTTTGCTCTCAATAGAACTCGTCAGTAGTGCATATCCTCGCCACTGCCGCCGGGACTAGAACCACGGCCACGCTGTTCATGAGGCAACAGTATTTACCACTACGCCATTGAGCTCACATTAGACACAATTGAATTATCATATGTGAACACTCAACCACTTTCACTTATGAGTAATGAGAATGCGACAGCTGCGATCATTTGTGGATGATGTTCAATCTATACGAAAATCAAAATCCCCTACTATGCATCAGTATTATATCATTCTGTTGATGTTTACGTTCTGGAGAGACTTTTGCCTTATATACAGTCGCGTTACTGGCTGGGTTTACAGCCAATTCGTGGATAGAAAAACTAGAATACAAGACGAATAGAAACTAAGGGTAGGATCCGATATACAGGGGCGCGACTACAATCGCAGCCGTTCAGACATTACGAGGATGAGTGGAATTGGATCGAATTTTTAGCGCACACTTTTACAGACTCTAGAATGATGAACAACCATGATCACGTACACTTTATATCCTTATATATATATATATATATAAACGTCTTAGTAACGCGACGAGAAATAAGACTTATTTTGCTAACATGTCTAGGGAATTAGCAATAGAGGAAGGCAACATATGAGTGACGAAGAGAATGACTAGAGTATAATGGATCGTAAAGTCTGGAGACCCGCATGAATATTATATTCGGCTATGCTGCAATACTCAAACAGTTCTGACCATATTTAGCATCTATTAAGCAAACCTCACTTGTATGTCTGACAAGGTATATTGCAGACAGGTCGAAATCTGTTACTGTGGAATAATCTATTCACCTTGCTGGTCTACCACGCTGAATAGTACGATGTTATGGTATCACTGAAATAATTGCTGATGTTAGGTAGATCAACTGGCAAAGGTCTGATTAGCCACGACTCTATGAGTATTCGGGTTGGAAGATGATGCTAAGATTACATTTGATTAAAAACAACCTGGAGGTACAGTAGACCACCGATATCCAACGGTTACGTTGTTACAGAGGTCGAGGTTGTTAACTTCAATGAATATCCTGTTTACCATTATGCGTCCTCGTCGCATCCCAACCTACAAATAATGATATTACTACTGGTATTTCACTGTATTGCTGGTAGTCTGCAAAATATGATCATGTTGTTCTCTTCCCAATCACCATATCCTTCGTGTCTTTCAGATCGTCATTGCTTAACCATTGGGTAGACAGTTTTCGTTGCACTGGTCTCTGAATCCTCCTCCACTTTTGGTCTTCCGGTAAACTAACCACCAGAGTTCACCTGTCCCTCAGACTGTCGTTCAATGACAGCGTCAATTACCAGTGCAATAATGTCAGTGGTTTTAGTCGGACTGGTCTGCTAAATTGTGTGCCATAATACCGAGTATTGTGTCAATGTAATTCTTTTTCCCCTCGTAAACAAACTGTCACATTCGATTAGACATTAGACTACCAACATTTCACAAGAATAACACGAATCACCCATCGTAGTCACCGTGTTACCACTTCTGAGTATGCCATGTTAATTACGACACCAGTGAAACAGTTTTTGACCCGTCGAAATCATTCACTGTTTAACCTTTTCTTCAACAACCCTTGAACGACGACACAGAATGAAAGATACTAATTAACCTTGGTTACACATCTAACAAAGAAATGGGCGCACGTTCACGATTCGATTGTATCTTAATTCGACGTAGGCGGGTTGTAAGCACCCTGTAATCAGTGAGAGTTGTTAAGTGGATGTGATGACGAGCTAATTGAATTTGTTGTGCCTGCTTGTTGTCAAGCCGGTCGGTCAGGATGTGTGTATGTGTGTATCGGTAATGGCTTAGTTAACCTATCTTAAGTTCATGCTCACACTTCCTTCCCTTCTCTCCCTTGGTCGGCATAACCCCTTAAGAATGAACAGATTCGAGATAATTAGGGAGTGGGGTCATAGTAATTGGGCTAACACTTTCTAGATCCTTTGGGAACGGTTGCTAAGACACGACTCAAGGGCTTAAGACGAATAAACGCACTGGAGCATACTTTAGAATATGTCTAATTGAAGCATGGTTTACAGTGTTTGAGTGATGGTCATAGGTCTTCTCTAATAGCTAACGGCTGTATCGAATAGTGTGCACTATCCGGTGAAACAGAATTCGATGGTTCAACCCGGTCTACATCTTATTCTTATGGAGCACATTTGTTGACTTCATTAAACAGTTCATCCGATGGGATGACTAGGATTTTACAAAGGTTTCCTCAACAGTTCTGTCAGTTTATTGAATTTTCCAGTCAACCAGTAATCATAGCATGATGAACGGTTGGGAATTACGTTTCGACAGCTTAAACACAATTATTGGTTGATGGCAATATTTACATTCAAACAGATTCCTGAAACGAATCAGCTGAAGAATCCACCTGAATACGACTGCAACAATCATATGTGAACAGTACCATATTTATAATCATCTAGAAATTCACGAGCCTGTGCGACTCTAACCAAATCAAATTTGTGGATCCCGTTATCCGTGAGTGCATCGTAGGGATTTCTAACGAGTCCCGGAAGAACACCGTAACAAACAACTACTTCCGATAATTCATCATCAGGTCAAACCGAGTATAGGGATTTAACGAATGTAAAATATTTTGTAAATAACGCACAATGTTTAGCACTGGATCATGCAAAGTCTTACAAAACTCTAAGTATTAGTTGCCTAGCCAGTCAGCTGGCAGGTCATCAATGTTTGTGGTGCTTCTGTGGTTGCCCAAGGTCACGTCGCCGGTTTACCTAGCCACCTATACCACCCACGCGTAAATTAGTAACTTGCTGGCACACGAAAATCCAAACAATTCATTATACACATTGGTGGTTCCCCGTTTGAGTAGTCGGGTCACAATAGTTCATTACGGTTTTCTAAATTTAAAACCGTAGCTAATCAGTAATGGCATTTCCATACAGAACAAACGACCGCTGAACGAAACGTTAAATTCTTGGTATTTTTTTCAAAATTAGTCAAAGTTCATCTGAAAGCTTCTGACGTGCATCACAAGTATATATTTGCCTATATAATTGTCCGCGCGCCTTAGATGTCGCTTTGCTTGATTATCCTACACGTTATGACGTGCTGACCGGTACAATCGATTTGTCAGACCTGAGAGTAAACTGTCGTTATCGTACTGACGTGTATTTGAACATCTAAACGGCTGCAATTTAAAGATAATGTTGTTGACATCAGAATTAAACAAACTTTCCATCGTCCTGCTTTCAGTAGGTACACTGGACACAAGTTTCAATAACTGATTAGAACACTTTCTTACCCTGACCGAAAGTCACACTCTGATCGTTGTGGTTGTGAGGTCAATGTGCGAACCATCACTCGGCTGACTTTGCAAGAAGAAAAACTTAATTAGAACTAGCGAACATTGTGTGGTGTTCTGGTTGCTCTATACCCCCAAAAGAAAACTGACAACTAGACTTGTTAATCCCAACTCACTCGAAAAGGTTGGAACCAGCAACCTCTGGAACCTATTGTGAAAACCACGAGCACATATTCGGAAATCCATAACAATTTTCTGTCAATATACTTATTAGAATTCGATTTCTCCTACAACTTGATCAAAAAATCTAAGATGAATTCACACTAACCTGTACTCGTCCATCAGTTAGGTTCAGTTTGTTGGCAAGTTGATCACGAGCGGCAACGTCCGGATACTGGTTGAGCAGAAACGATGTTTCCAACACATGAAGTTGGTAGGTTGTGAAGGTAGTACGAAGCCGGCGTGGTCGCATGGTACTTGTTCGACACGCTCCAAATGAATTGTCATAGTGAGCTGTGAACATGGATGTGGAATTCGGAGAGTGTCTTTCAGTCGCAATGGGCGTTCTTTTGTCGGGCAGGTCGTGTGCTTTCAAAATCAGCTTGGTTTTGAAGGAAGCGTACTGCTCGAAACCGGTAGCCTCTTCGATTTTTGTGGTTGCATTACCCTCGGTTATGTTCGAGTGACAAACAAGGCTCTCAAGTGAACCTCTGTGATGTATTCCCTTATTTCCTTGACCGTCTCTTTCTTGTTGGTGGGTATGGGACCTTGAATTACTATTCAGGTCATGATAGAGAACTCTTTGCTCTGACCTGCTGGATGACCTGGAACTCTGGAGGTTTGGCGAGGAGAGCGAGGAGTCACTGTGTTCTGGAGCAAGACCGAGGATGACCGGATCACTTGGCGGCGTGTGACGAGTTTTGGCCCAGAGTCGGGATTCTGAAGTAGTAAGGGTCACCCATAAGATGGTTATTTCACTCTGTTTATCATCAGCGTCAGCATCAACAAAAACAAGAACATCAAGATAATCCCCATAACAAAGGGTATTACATCAGTTATTGACATCAACATTTGGCTACCACACAACCATTGAGAAAAGAACTAATAAATGTAGGGTAGATGGATGAAATTTTCCAACTACTGAAGTCTAAACTCAATCACTCATTACCTTGTAAAAAAACATCCATCTATAAGGGAAACCAGGGTACAGTCTGCTGCCTAGGGGCTCTAGTTGCTACGCGTTAGCAACTGTAATCATTTCATAAACAGGTCTGACAAACAATAAGGACGACAACCTCGATCGGTCGTTGCCTGTCCTTGTGCCTAATGACCGGTTCTGCGAGTCATGAGGGACTCAGCCATAGGCATGGACGCAACTTACAGTAGCCGACCAATCGGTACTTTCATTCATTCCCGCATATCAATTCATTGTTTGCTTACGTTGCACCTTAGACCATTCAACTGAGGCACGGGAAGAAGTTGTTCATTGTGGTGCACAATCAGTTGGCTTATTTACTCTGCAGAGTAGTCAACAACTTCTGTGCATCTGCAAAAGTCAAACTGAATAACTTGTTTGCTACCCACTACCAGTTACCCACGTCCTGATTTCATAATCAGTATCCGTTCGTGCCATCACGATATGAACGATTAAGTACATGCAACGACGGTCGAATATTTGATGATGGCTCATGTTCTCTGTTTCTGGCGACTAAGTTTCCATTTGTTAGCTACATTCTGAAGTTCAGAGTTCACGTCAGGTTAAATCATACATGTTGCTTATCGCCCAATCTAACGTGTAAAACGAAGCAGTACTCATTGTGGATGCCAACTCTCATAATGTTAGCTTGGATTGAAGAACAAACTTAAAACAGTTAGTTCGTTTAATCGGTTTGAAAGCACGTCTCCGAAGACATCTGAGGGATGCTGTCAGTTCTTGCACGTGTATTCTGTGAACCGCAGTAGAGTGATTGAAGTATGCTAACAGAGCTAAAGTGTTAAATCATATGACTGAAATTAAAAAACCAAGGTAGGTTTAACGTTAATGTACACTGTTTCTGACAACAGTAGCTCGATGTTAGACAGGTGATCAACAGATATCTGACCAATTTTACAAGAACTGAACTTTGGTTACGGAGCAAAATTGTTGAGTGGTTAGGCTGATCTGCATTGGATATGTATTCAATTGAGTGGTGGTCGATCTGTCGTGAGTCAAAGTTTCCGTTCCCTGATGTGAATTCTGTCTGGCTAAACCACTCCTGAATGTGTTCCATCTTTGAAATGGTTGCTTTCTTTTCAGTTCGACTCAGGTAGCATGCACCACAATCACACTTGAATTGGCTTAACTCCTATTGGTAGACAACAGGATTGTGTGGTCGATGTTTATTGGAGGGAGACAGCATGGTACATATATCTGATCGTCACATTTGGCTTTCACCAGTTTTATTCGAATAAGACACTACTTCAGTAAGACGAAGTTTTTGTTACTTTCTTTATTTACACTGTTGAAGGAGATATTTTATTATGGTACCGAATGGAGTTCAGCGAGTGTCTGTTCTCTCGTAATGTTTCTCTTTGAATTTCGATCCCCTCATGCATGGCTTTAGGTGGACAAATACACTTGGTTCACTAAAATCAGTGGCACTTGAAACTTTTGTTTCAGCATAATCGTAAGAAATATCAGCTAGAATGGGCCCCAATCATGCGGCCTTGACAATACCGTGGTTTTTTCGGTAAGATGTGCGTCAGAAGTAGTGTCTGCGTTGTGAGTGTTCAATAAAAGCCATCGTATTAAGTAATCCACCTGTATGAGTAAAGGTGTACAGTGACATTAAATAAACTCAGAAGTAAAACTCACTGTCTCTTATAGATAGCTGTTATTAAAATGCTACTGTATATTCAAAGAGCATCTTTATTTATTTTTAACAGTGATTGTTTACAGTTGAGCAGTAAGCTGGGAGGTAAGTTGTACAATGTTATTTGGTAGTTTGTAATTTTAGTCCAGCACTTGGCTGGTTTGTGGTGGGCGGAAATGAATGTCAGCAGTGTAGGACATACAAGAGTATCACGTTTCTGAACTTCAACGGAATTGTGTTTTCAATACACGGCTGACACCAACGAACAGCTTAAACTAGGACTGTTCCCACTGTGACATTTGTGTACCTGTGGAATTGTCCACATGAGCCGTGTACCTCGTTGGTCTAAATGTTTCCCACAATGTCATTTACAGTTGCTTATGCATGAACATTTGCGTCAGGGACGGAAACTATCTCGAATTTTTCATAAAGTAATGGGGGATTTATGGTTAAAATGACCGAAACCGCAATCAGCCCTGATCACAGTGGCGATCAGTTGTCAAAGCCGTTCCATTCATTCATCTCGAAGTTAATAATTCGTTCAAAAACTGTCCAGAGTCACACGTTGGCAGTTTGACGGGCGAAATAGTGTCTGCTTATTGGCAACAATACTGATGAAGTTTTGTCTATCGATTGCGTTATGTATATCGAAGCTGCAGCTCTTTTATACTCCGGTACTTGTTCGCAAGCCATAAAACTAACGGATGCTCCTGTTACAATGAGTTCATTTGGGCTCGTAGAATATTTTTTGAGCACACAGTCCGAAGTTATTTACAGAGGACTACAGGGAGACGAAGTACACTATGAATTCAGTTCACAAACGCTTGTCACGTGAGGACCACGCGAGTAAAAACAATGGTTACTGGTGAGCAGTCGGGGATTTGGTTAATTTCCAGTTGAACATCACGCACATTTGTTCGCACCTTTCGCAGCCTTTCGCTTCTTTTCGAAGGTGTCTGGCTGCGAAGTGTATGGTCAAATGTGAGTGATTTTGAACTGTAAAGCAACGGCTCTGAAACGAACCGATGAGTGCACAAATCGTGTTTTGTTGGCGACACTTATTGGAAGAGTACACACACATCTGCCAGTATTATCATCAGTGACCAGATCGCAATTTTAAAAATCACCTTATTAGTAAAAATAGAAAATGGATGGCGGCACATGTTCGTTTTCTCAAGTTCCACTCACATTTGCAGACAAGTATTACTCACAACACTTCTCTGTCCAATCAGTAAGTAAATAACTATCAAAACAGTGGTCAATCCGGTAACAAGCAATCAGTGACATTGCAGCCTATGTGTGCGTGCGCTGCCAGTCAAACCTCGTTAACCTGTCACGACTCAAATATAAACCCCCACGTTCTGTATCTAGCTGTTGTGTGTGCTCACTGGTTTGTTTGTGTCGAGCATCACATAAAGTCGTCGCACTGCACGGAGATCGTCCGACAAAATACATGAATTTCATTCTGCGTGGTTGAACAGTGGTGTGAGTAAAATTGTTTCAAATGCCACTGTTGCCCAGTTGACCGACTCTAATCATTCTGTCAGTAAGAAAGATGCTTTCCAGATCGTCTACCGAGTGCCAACAAGTCGATCCGAAAGATTTAGTTACTAAATGTTAATCATTGTCGACGTCACCAGTATCCAGCTGCACAAACCTGACCCCTGCACTCAGACGAATTCCTTGCGAACATCTGACTACCACTGACTCATAATCATTCAAACTCACTATGTCGAACAATGATTGCGTAACTGTTAGCAAACACGAGGTACGCTATCTTTGTCACACTGGTTGATGTTTTCATATTCGTTAATATTATGTTGGAGAATTAACAGCTTATTCATTTTTATCTACTATACGGGTATCCCCTTTAGAAATGAAAAAAACTAGACTCAAACTTTGTTCTTCTTAGGGCTCATCATATCTTTAATCAGACCAGGACTTGAACTCCGATGCGCTTACCTGTGAGGTAAGCCAACTGATCACTGCTCAATTAAGTTCACAGTAGATGTGACAAAATAAACCTGTTTAGCTTCAACCGCTTTACAAGTAATGCCTGGATCATCCACCGGTAAGGAACTGGCCGAAATATACTGTACCCAACTGCACAAGCAGCAACCAAATTGGGTGGCATTCTACCATCAACGGTCAAAATTTAAGATCAACCAGTAAATTATATCATTACAACACTGTAGAAAAACTCACCTAGAGAGGGTGATGGACCAGGTAAATTTTGTCGTTCTTCGAGGCTGTCGAGTGTACAGTGTAGCCAGGAGCGATCTGGATTAGGACTGCGTGGTTTCACATCGTTAGCCTTGTCTATCAGTCGAGCGATAGAAAAATTCATGGTTTGTCTGATAAAAAGAAACAATACATAGTCATAACACGAAACAGAAGCTAATCTGAAGCGTCAGGTAACAAGGTAAACCTTCATTCAAAGTTCAATTACTCGAACCTGCCGCCTATTAGGGGGCGATGAAATGCATGTCATTCACACAACTCAAACTAGTTGAATAAAAGCAACCAAATGAATCAGACCGAATTGTTCAAGATCGTATTTTAGTAGCGGTTTATAGTTAGTTGTCCCATACTTTGATTACTGTAGTCTGAAAGTTTGAATGTCACATATATTACATTCGATGCTTTTCTTTTATTGTTTACTTCCTCGGAAACTAACTGAGTAATTTGTGAATCGAATAGATACAATTAGTAATCACCGGTCAAACGTTGAGTACATACTCTTTCTCTCGGTATTTCGGCACCAGACAAGACAACTAAATAACCAAGAAACATGTTACCTGGTGGATGGTTCATTGTGAGGTGCTAATCTGCGTTTAGTTGGCTATTACACTCTTTGGTATTGTAGTGGCACGCCGTCTGTTCGGATCCTTTGGGAGTGACGTTGTGAACGAAAGTTTTCTGAGAAATTTATTCTAAAAAGACGTCATGAAGCACCCTAACATTTGATCTTTGATGCACTCTATAGACATAAATGAACCTTTGGAACAATTGGCTACACGCATCCTAATCTAGATTTGAGTCCGTATTCCGCAGCTCACGTGCATGAAACTAACGTGTTAACCAAACCACCACATCTAAATGACTCATCGTGAACTTCACTTAGCAAGACGGCTTTAAAGATACTGCCTAACATGGATCACCATTCGAAACGAAAGCTGCAAGACTGAGGTAATTAACTTAGTTACGAATCACCTGTTAATAATATGGAAAATGATTAACTAATGTAGCGCGTGTGGAAGTGGTCAAATTAGTGCCCAATCATTGCGGGTAATCAATTTATTTTTTTAGGCTAAGCTGTTCTGGTGACTTAAAACGGACAGAAGTATTACATCTGAAATTAAGTTCCGCTCTCACTGATAGTGATTAATGTTGACAGGACTGATTTCCTGACCGATAACAGAGTAAGGCGACCACAGTTAGTGTGGGGGCACATCAGCATTTCTTTGTTCTCAATTGCTTAAGATGTGTGTTGAGTTTGTAACTTTCATTATCCAAAATCCAAAAATTATTGTTCACAATGTAAACGCAAGTAACTTAAGTGATATCCGTTTTTCACGTCAGAACTTAAAGACTGTTTTCCGAAGCCGGAAATTGCGCATAATGGTATCAATATCTAATTGAAAGGTAAACGTTCCAACGATCGCCCATAACAATCTGTAATTCTGTACACGTTAATGAAGAAGTTCGTATCAGGGAGGATGATTTTTCTCACATGTAGACAGTTGCAATTCATCTAACGATTTCTACTGTCTGAATCTGCTAGTCGAGGATCATTGCGTTGGTGCACCTGAGCAGGGTATCAGTCACGACGCTGCTAATGTGTTTAACACGAATATTGTTACAGTGAATACATAATAATTTTAAATGTTGTCAAATACCAGACTCACTTGTTTCACACGAGCTGTAAGATAGATATGACACGGCTAGTGCAACCCATTAGGATACAGATGTTCCGGAAAAGTAGCCGGACCAATCACCGGACGGATAAGATGCCCATTGGTCATCCCAGCGCAGGGGTAGGAAATGCTTCCGAACAAAGGGGGAATTAGTGGACACAGCAGATGGTTGTGGCAGTGGTAAGAACACGACCACGAATGAAAAGTCAGCAGCCTGATTGAACTACTCAACCTCTCTGTCGTGGCCCTAATCATAAGAGAGAACCATTGCGAACACACAAGTAGGATGACGTTCGAATAGCCTATGCATGTTTTAAATTGAAGTAAACACTATAAACTTATCAACTACTAAATCAAATCAACCAATAACCTCGTTATTGGATCAACTGCATAACTGATGTAAAATTCAGTCAAACGAGATCTTAGAAAAGATCGCCTACTTAAACCCACTTTCCATACAAACTTAGTTTGACATTTCAAGATGTGTAATGCAGTTCACTCCAACACTCATGAAATGACAATCAATAAAATACAGTGCGCTTCAGTCGTTGAGTTGAACAGTCAAATTATACTGGAAGGACCAAATAATTCCATTGATGAAATATTCAATAATGTGATTTCGATTAAGGATTCCTCCCACTACAAGGATCACAAATAACAAAGACAGTGTTACATGTGGTTGACCGGAATAACCAGGTTTAACTATTTCCCCAGGGTCAATATGACTAATTTCCCACAATCTTTTGAAATACGTTCAAAACTAAATGTCCGGTGGTATACCCTAGAAGGAGTTGTTGGTAATCCGACATGTAGTCAGCTGAATAAGTATTGAAGCACTAGACAGTTATTACTAACAGGCATTCTTGGCTATTGCAGTGGAACAAGGGACATCACTGGGAGAAACTAAATTATTTTTTTTTCTCAATAAAAGATTGTTAATTGCGATCCAGGGTAACTACCACGGTAGTCACTTTGATTGGGAGACATGTACGGTGAGTGAACATATTTCTGTGGTAATTAACAGACTTGAACTTCCGGGCATCATTTCATCATCTAGAATCTAGATGAATAAGAGTCGGTTGCGGCTGATACCTTTCGCTGATAACATTTTCCGTGATTAACTCGGTGTATTCATCCCCACAGTGATCGTGATGTGTGCACGGTTGCAATTGTCGTATTAGATATCTGGTTTTTAAAAAAGCAGAAAATTGCCATTCCAATGTAAACTACAATAACCAAAGCGACATTTGTGTCCAAATGAGCTAGGCAATTGGAAGTGAGATGGCCTGCCTGTGACTAGAGCACATCAACAAGATGTCAAGCCTATGGGTCACTCGCGATGAGTTAATTATAACGTGATGACATCGCAACCTATTTGGGGTCGTCAGTTGCGAAGGCTGTAAACACGGATGGTCACAGTAATCAAAGGTGCACAGCGCGACTATTTGTGCACAGACTAGAACTCACTCTGAAATGTGTTATCTACCCACTGGTTTTCACGCGCTGCTGGAACTTGGTGGATAGGTTAACAAGGCTTAGACAGTGCATGTGACCTATCAGCTCTTAGCCCTTCTTCCATACAAATGTATTCACCGGTCAAAGTGCCAATGACTTCGACTAATAACACGACTTAGAAAACAGACTTGGGTGAACATATGTCTGCACAGATGTTTGAAGGACGGCGTAACTACTGACGTGCCATTTATAAGGCGCTCTCTTTCAATGTCGCAGTTTTTAAAGTAGACGTGAAATTCTCTTATCCGAAATCCACTCTCCATATAGCAGTGCATTGTGGACCATCATATGTGACAAACTATCACTGTCCTGATTATTTAGGACAAGATGCAAACGAAACTATCAAATGGCACAGTTTGGCTATATATATATATATATATATATATATATATATATATATAGATTATGTAGGCTCATTGCAATGACTAGCACACGCGAAGTGACAAACACGAGCAGGTGAGAACGTTCACGTTTCCTTTAGAAAGAGCACCTGATTATAGCATTTAGGTAACCAGCTGTACCGGGCCGTGTTCAATTAGGTTGTCAACCAGTGTGAAGGATATAATACGCGAAAGGCATGAGTCAAATGGGGAAATAATAATGTCTCAAAGAAGGACAAAAAGACTGCCTGTTACTAACACCTATTCTAGCTCTACGTCACTGTAGTGACAACAAACAGACCTGTGGTTATTCTCAAACTGAGTTTCTATCTGGTCAGGTAGGTAAGTGGTTGCAACATGAACTGATGAAACAAGCAGATGTCATGTCGGCTACCTGTCATTTTAGGTGGCTTAATCGCGTAAGACTTTCCAAAATGCTGATTTAACTCCGTCTGTTGGCATATGTAACTAAAGAATTGGCATGTCCAATCATTTTGCTAAGCACCGATTTGCGTAACTCTATCCTTATGTTGATTAAGCAATAAAGTGAGTTCTAGTCTGTGTACAAATAGTCGCGCTGTGCACCTTTGATTACTGTGACCATCCGTGTTTACAGCCTTCCACCTACTGCCCGGATGTTCGCAATTGATGACCCCAGATAGGTTACGATGTCATCACGTTATAATTAACTCATCGCGAGTGACCCATAGGCTTGACATCTTGTTGATGTGCTCTAGTAACAGGCAGGCCATCTCACTTCCAATTGCCTAGCTCATTTGGACACAAATGTCGCTTCGGTTATTGTAGTTTACAGATATCTAATGCGACAATTGTAAATGAGCCCTAATCCTGACTAGCTTCGGAATTTAAGCTCGGCGTCGATTAACTCAGAGTTAGTCACGGAGGCTTTAAATCTTAAAAGTTCCATCTTCCCTGCTCACAACTGTTTGTTGTGTGGTAGCCGATAGATTAATTGCTAGCGAGGATTCCACCGGTGGTTATCTATTCTATGGATACCAACAAACGAGTTCGTTTCTATAGAGATGCGGTCAAGTAACGTCGTTATCCCCTCACTTACATTCATAAATGTTAAACAATCACCTAGATATAGTAAACGATATGGCGTAACGTAGCAATGTAATGCCTCATGTCTCACATATCTTGTCAAACCATTGTGTTTTGTGTAGCCTCCATTTTTACGTGTACGACGAAAAAACAGATTCGATTTCTCGCAACTCTGTACAAGACGGTTAAAACATGAAGATTGGTTGATACACGAATTCTGTATTGACTCACCAGTACGCAACTTATAACAATGCGAATCGCTTTTTATAATTAACAGACCACGGTCAGTTTCGGAAACAGTTGTTTCCAAACACAGCGCGGACCTAATTTGACTATTTATTCCTGAGTTGCCTGGTTTGAAAAGTCGGTTCATGTTACTGTAAATTTGGCACTCGTGAGCGAACACGACATGTCTGCATATACTCTTTTCATGTTCTGTCTGTTTTGCTCAGGCTTCTGTAGGGAACGGGGTATGTCAGGCTGCCACTTCTCTAAAGTTTACGCTAACGATTATTCATCAAGAGTCAGAAGTCAACACATTTATTTCGACACTTCGCTGTACAAAATGTCCGACAGTTTATCTAGCGTATGAGTTTGCTTCCAGCCAGTATCCGGCATGGAATAGCCTCGGGAAACTAAACAAGTTCATAAAATATACCTGCTTCAGTGAGTTCGCTGATTGGAAGAGCTGACCACGAACTACAGACAGTGGTCTGTTGTTCAGGACACGAAGAAGCTGGGTCTAGTAGCATGCGAGTAACGTTTACAGTAGTCCAGCAGACAGCATACGGTTGGTCTATGCTGGTCCACTTAAAGTGAGGAAGGACAAGAACAAAATGACAGCTTTGGTAAAGGCTCCATCAGAGCAGCTTTGCCGAATCGTGGGCATGTCATGCATAGGCAGTGCTCATACGTAATCTTGACCTTTAAAGCATAGCCTAACATCAGTCAAGGTTTTCGGAAAATCACTGTACAGAGGTGTTTGTTTTTCAGTATCGATTTACCGTTCTCTTGTGTTGAGTTTTCTGGAGGAAGGAAGCCGACTGTGTACGGTACGTGGTCTTTGTTGGGGATCAGTGTTAAGGGCGAACATCAATAAGAACCAATGATTGTTTTTCATTGTGAACTCAGGGGCACGTCTTCCACATAACTCAGGCCAAGTTTGTGACAGTGGATGAATCGTGATGCCCCCACGTAAATTTACAAGCACTTGTAACCGGGTCCACTGGAGTAAACTTGAAAAGACCAGAATAATTAGACTATAGTGATAGAATTGACAGCATTTAATTAGGGAATGTACATTACTTTTTTATCGACTCTGATATTCTATCCATTTACCCAATGTAACAGATAAGCTAAATCGCTGTTGCTTCATTCTGGTGTTCTCCAGACATACATACCGGATTATGGTCACACTTGTCAGTGAACGGTGTGTGTGATGTAGTGACATATCTCAAACGCTCACATCCCGGGTAATTTGTCCGAACTATCAACACATTCATAGTCTTGCAATCTTCCCCTTAACCTATCCAAATGTATCAATTGTGAACAATAATCAATATGTGAGAGTGTTGACTGATAACCGATCATTCATGTAAGCCGAAGATATTTACCCATACTTCTTTCATGATATGACATGTGGGTTTACTGTTAGAAATATTTTCATTAAAGTCTAAATTATTTAAAATTAGTTACCATTTACCATCCTTTAATTCATCTGAATGTATTTTTCGGAAGCTGCTTGTTCCAGCTATCTGTCTAATAATTGTGTACTTTGTTAGAATGCTGAAGTATCTTTCGGGTGGCTATGCAAATTTTTGTTGCTACTTCAGTGATCTAATTGTTTCTCACACCTTTTAAACGTATGGAATGTTTGTAACAGAAATTCCATCCGACACATGCAATTTGTATCCTGTCAAATGTATTCCTACGATTACAAACATATCCCGATACAAACATAGATTTACATACAACGTCATTGTTTCTGTTATTCCTTCCCTAATTCTACACAATCAGTCTTCTAATTATAGAATTCTCCGTGAAACTGAAACGTTAATTATCTTTTAACTGACTCCAATTGCGGCAGTACACTTAATCATCCGTGAATTTTATTATGACTAATATAACCGTGTGTCACAATTTCTATGAGTTGATTTTTATCCATTTATTGAAGCCGTGAATATCTAAAAAGCTGAAATTCCGCACGTCGATATGCACCGACCTCATTACTTTAGCATGGTATCCTCTTACTTGTGTCAAACACTTCCAATTACTAGAAGTTCAGAAATTTAGATTATTTCAAGTTGAACACCATTCATTAAATCGCATCCTTTGCATTCAGATAAGTCTTTCGGCTGGTCAGGTTCGAAAGGAAGCACTGGAATGGAGTCTCATTCTTATCATAGCTCGTCAGTAGTGCCTATTCTTGTCTGGATTGGAATTTACATTCCGGTGTTCATGCTTACTGGGCCAGCGCGTTAACCACAAAGCCAGTAATCTCACAACAGGCACGTCCGAATGATTATACTCAGTCACTCAAACACAGTGTCATGCGAATAGTGTTTAGCTTGCCGACCATTTTGAAAGCAGAATGAACGGAATTGCTCTTTTCAATCCAATCGATAACCTCCTGGTTAGGACTTCTCAGTTAGACTGAAATAACCGTAATTCTTGAACCAGTTTAAGTCTAGTGCTTCATTTCGAAATGGACCAGCCTAAAGGCTTATCCGAATGCCGAAGCTGTGGTCGACTGTCCATGGTGTTCAGCCCGAAACTAGTAAGGAACCCCTCATAAGTATGGCATGTTTTTTTAATAAGGACATTGCAACGTAACTCCTACAGAAGGAATCATCCAACCAGCACTATACGACTGTTTGAAATGTCGCCTCTGATAGTGATTCCCACGATTACATTCGCTTCAACCGCGAGCATCGTGTGTGTCTTGCAAGCATCCGAAATTTCGTCTGACTCTGTTTCGAATGAAGGAGAATGTTGAATATTGCATCACATATTGCACTATGGTCAATATTAAAATTGATGCGCGTCAACTGAACCGGCTGGTTTATTTGATTGGCATTTTTCCAGAGTACAATCATAAATATCAACGAGAAAGACAAATAGCTATTAGGTGTATTCTAAAGAAAATAAAATATGGCTAATCTGAAATTCAAGTCAGTAGCAAGAACGACTTATATCTAAGTTACATTTGTTCCATCGGTTGAAACGTTATGAGGCTTTCCCGGGAGCCCAGAAGCTGGTATTAGATATTCCCGCTCAGAATCAAACAGTTAATCAATGAATGCAAAAGGACAGCCACCCAAAAAAGATTGCATTGCCTAAGTACTTAGTGTCGTTTTTCTCCTACAGAGTGGTCTTCTATAAGTTATCACCCACATGAGATTATTTAGCTATTAGCAAACATAACAGTATATGACCTACTCGAAATCGTGCATGTACAATTGTTCAGCTGTGCAGATTACTTGCATTCAAGCGAGTACGTCATATGAGATAACCAGTCAACAATGATCTACTCATCAATTCGCTCGTAGCCGCAGTGACACCTTCATAGACAGAGCAAATACTGTTACGCACTTCCGAACAATTACTGAAGAGTAGAAGAACACAGGTTAGACCGTGAAACCTGACTTCAACGATTGTCCAAAATATTCGGTATATTAAGCCAACAGATCGCCATAATGATGACTTTAACTCGCTCATCGCATTATCAAGTTAAGCTCGTGATCGATGGGAGTGCGTTGATCAAGCAGCTGACATAACATGTGGGCTAAGAAATCACTTACGCAAGTCAATTTCTGTCATGGAGTTGTCCGAATGATTTTGACAGAGTGACCTATCCATTAGTTACTGACAGTTTATCTGCGTTTACAATGTGCACTGGTGTGATAAAGTGAAATGTTAACATGCTGTCACTTGTCCCCGTACATAACATGCAACAAGCGGGATCTCACTTGACTATTAATCTTGGATGTCAACTGAACGTTTTACAGTCGAATGGGACTACATCTATGAATGACAACTTATCATATAAAGTTTAGTGTGGTAATTCTTTGTTATACAGCAGTCCCAAAATGTGTTCCGCGAATTTCACATCCGAACTTTATTCTTCTCTTGGTCGTTTACAGTGTGTGCGGATTTTGAGCATAGTTCTGCCAAGTATGTTGTGCAAAGAAGAACTGCCTATCTGCCGTTATCGATAACAATACTTTTATAACCCTCTTCCGTCTGGCTGTTCTCCTTCTGATCTAAGAATGCGATTGCATTTAGGACTGTCTCTGTGTAATTACCTCGCAATTTGCGGGTTTACGTCTACCTTCTTTATCACATAAACATTTTCTGCTTACCTCACAGACGACTGTGGCGAGTGCAGGTTCGTAACAGTGTTTTTCCATCAGCTCCCACTCTTCTTCAGATTAACTTGACTCACTGTAATGTTTACAAAATACACTGATAAACAGTGCGAATAAGCTTTTTCTATATATTTAATCAGACTCAGTCAGAAGATTGTGTGCCTTTGTCTGTCAAGCATGTCTGTACTTTCTCATCACTTCAGCAGAGATTGTTTACACAAAAAACTTTTGTCTAGTCCAAATTCAGGAATGTATGCTTTTCACACGCATGGTTGTATTTGACTCAACCTCACTTACATCGCAGTCTGTTTGGTCTGTTAAGAGCGGTAACACAATTTCCGGACACATCCCATTTGATTTGATTTGCTGTGAGCACTGGTCATGGGAAACAGCAACTCATACTTTGGAACCGAGAGCGAGAAGGGGGCGAAAACGGTTTGATGTAAGTCTTCTAGGTCACCAAACGGCACACTCGGTACCACGTACAGTTTGGCAACAGTACAGCCGACCCATATAAGGAGCGGATAAGCTAACTTAACAGGTTTACGACTAGTAACGAACGTATACATTTTATAGCTTATTGATTATGGTCAACCATACTTGTATCAGTGATGATCAGGCATCGTTCTGTTCGAATACTGAACCAACCTATGAAAGGCAAGCTAGAACACAGGCCATGCAGCTAATTACTCCACACGATCAGCTTCAGTCAGGTTCATTCATATTATACTATAATGTAGAAGGTTACGATTAGAAACTAGGTGCTAAAAAAGAGTTTGAGCAAAAGGGAGAACGCATGAACAAGACCCGAAACATGACCGAACAAAGTATGCAGTTATATAACTACAACATACAAGGCTGTATACACATTTTCGGTGCCCTTTGGTATGGTCTCCAAAATAATCTAGGTGTAAACTTCTCACAAATCCTCAGCGAATTGTAAAACAAGACATGGATTTAACAGAGAACACTTCAGTCCAAAATATTCACTAGCATTCCTTCTATGCCACTCACAACAAAGTTGTAAGAAAACCCTGCTATTTGAGGACAGTATGTTAACGGAAAGCCCATTATTTGCATTTCGTGAATTAAGCTTTATAGACTCCATACCTATCGTACATCTTAAATTCAACGATGGTAACAATAACGTTAATTAACTTAATGACTTTACTAAATATTCTTTGCACTGAAAGTGTACTAGGTAATTTTTTCAGCTGGCTAAACTTGGCTGTTAAAAATAAACACCGCAAACAGTGGCAGACATTTCGCCAAAGAAAGCACGTACTACTGTCCTGCGTTTCGCCTTGTTCCCGGTGCGTGAATCAAGGAAGGTATAGGTGAATTTATGCTTTAATTGCTGTAAGACTCCCTTCATTCCAGTTGCAGAGGTGTAGATATTTTATCATCATACGTTCGGTGGATTCTGCAACTAGCACGGCTAGGTAGCAGAGTAATTCACACCAAATTTCTCTTCGTCACTAAGACGTACACATTTCCATTGATGTTCCGCCTGTTTCAAACAGTGTTTGACATGTTTATAAGTGATAAAAAATTCGTTGTTTCTGCCAAGCAGAGTTGTGTACTTATATTTGTATCGTTATTGAACAAAAGTCCAGTGCAAGCACTGTTTTCAACTCCGAAATAGAAAACTGAATAACGCACCTGCTGAAAGACTGTAATTTTATCATTTGAACCACATCGCAGGCCACCCTTTTCTCTTATTCGCTTGTGGATTTGGGTCTGCCATGATACGACAAACAGTACGCGTTAACAGCTGAAATCACTTGACAATCTTTCGTATGCTTAAGTGCAATTGTTCAACAGCAGTTCCGAACTGTTAACAAGCTATACTTCACCTCATGACTGAATTGAAAATCACCTATTTTCCTGACAGCTTCCGGTGGAGGTAAAGATAACTGACCATTCTACCCCGGATTACCGGTTCATCCAAGCGGCACTCACCTCTCGGCGTTTAGGGACTTGTAGGCTGACAAGTGTCCACGTCATATGCTGACCCATCTAGAGTGACTGTGATTAACGCATAATCACTGTAAGCGTTTGGTTAAGGGGAATAACACACGTCTATGTGTTGGTTATGTAGTTTTACGACACATTTTTTCATTGACTCGTTTAAATGAACGGTAGCCTTTTACTGTTATAATATGTATGGTCCGAATTCTAATTAAAACGATTACATACAAGGCCTACTGCATATTTTCCAAATTCTACCTAGAAATCACGTACAATGACCAGTGTGATAGTCGTATGCGTGTATTCGCCATTATCTATCAACAAAAATTTATACTTCATACAATTTTCAATGGACTTAGAAAGCAATCTGAGTTTTTCCGCAAACAAGCTAGCCGTTGATCTGATGAACAAAATCCATTATTAATACAGAACTAATGATTTGATTTTTGTTCAATTAACTGTGTATTTACAAAAACCACAGCTACAAATTCGGTATTTCATTCTTCTGTTACGACTTACTTACTTGCTCCAAAGAACCAAAACGTATCAGTTTCAGTGCTCTCTGACAGAGGCATTTTTGCCGAACGATATGTCTTCAAAAGTTTTCAAAATGCATTGTTGAAGAAACTGATCCCGAAGTACCTACCACCCTGTAGTATTCTCAAAGAATCGAACCTCGGTAAGAAATGTTTTCCCCTCCTTTACCATGATTGATGGGAGAATAAGCGATGTGGTGAAGTAATGTCATTGGAATTTGTCCATTTGTTTCTCTTTGGTGTTAAAATTCTCCCCGTGCTACCTGAACGCGTTATTACTGATTCAACGGAATCATTCAATAACGGAATCACTCAATAACATTCACTACTACCCAATCCATCAATAACACTTTTATACTGATATGGCCATGTACTGTCCAATACGACAGGGTGCATACCTTCCGGTATACTGTAAAAATTAGCCATTTATATTTTAATGGAGTCGTTTATTCATTTGCCTTTGTGAAGCAACTTCATGTCAGGATGTCTTCAAAAATATAGTGTACGAGAGGTCCATTTACGAAAAGTTTGGGATTCGGACCAGCAACGGGAACAACATATTTGGACGCGGTAAGTGTTTTACAAACTGAGGTACGTAGTCACTCTGGAAGTACCGAAATTTAACATTTTGACTCAGTTACACACCCGCTGTGTCATACGGAATCCACAAAATGTCCCAGGAGACTGATTACTCATACAATACTATATCCTTAGTGCATATTAATGGAATTGGTGGATTCCAACGTGAACTGACTGAGAATTTTTTCTGGGTAGTCAGTCTTCCGGATCACTTTTGGGACTTTATTTGACACAATGGTTTGGGTTGGTGATTGGATCCAAATATGAAATTTCCGCGCTTTCGGTGAAGCTTCATAGCTCAGGTGGTAGAGCGGTTGTCACATTTGGGTGTGTTGATTTTGTGGCCGGTTATAATTCAGCCAAAGTTTAGATGTTTTTTGGGTCCCATCTGAATTTACTGAAGGTGACTGGTGGATAATGTATTACGGTGGCTTTTCTGGCGATCCAGGATCCCAGTCCCTGGGCCACCGTTTCGTCGCCACAGTACTCGGAAAAACTGGCAATATTCCGAATTATTTTCTTAGTGATTTTGCCCAGAAGCAACAAGATTCCTAAAAACTTTGGTCCATTGCAATACATGCGCATATTTCACCAGTACAATGAGTGCACAACAGTGTGAACCACTTTGGTTACAATGTTGGCACACGATACATTTTGAAGTCATATTGCTATAGTAACTTATGTACTCCATGCTATCGTTGACTGTGCGACAGTATTGATGGCTGAGATCTCATTTTTCAAGGGTGCGTAAGGCAATTTCTCGACTTCATTTGGCTTGAATACAAAGTGTGAGGATTTCCTTTCGCGCTGACTTTGGTTTAGAAATTCGCAGTTGACGCAATAATTTAATCACATATGCTTCTAATAATAGAATATCTGTGAACATTAAAGAAACATTCAAGGAATGCAGTATAGGGTGTTCTCATTTCACACGGCAACCGTCATATTCACTAACTACTTGTGAAAGACTATTTCCTTGTTATGCGCGATGAGAGGATAGAGAGATTACGTTACGTTCACTAATACGGCTTGAAAAGATAAACTGTCTGAGTGTGTCATGTAAACCAATCTTGGTTATGTTATGGGAATAGTCCAGGTTTCTTTGTCATCATGGATAAATGAGTAAGGCCTTCACGATGCTACATGATTGATAAACGGGGAACCGTAGTTCCGCATATGGACGGTATTGTGGTGGTTTCTTATAAGATCGTTCGGTCTGGAGATCAGCTGACCAGTAGGCACGGAGAAGCACAGTGGTCGGGCCCTGATCAATCGTGTGTGGTAATCACGGCACAAGACGACAAATCATTGTCACAGATACCTTCTAGATTTTGATTAGTACCGCATACGTCGAGATTCGACTGATGAAGAAAATTCTGAGAATTATCTTATGGGATCTAGACGAAACAGTTGAGAAAGAACGTCTTTGTACCAACAAACAGCCTTAGACATTTAAGCTGGAAGTTGAAGTTATTTACCAATGTACAGTGAAGATTGGCTCACGGGATAATATCGGTCCGAATTAGTTTGGTCTCGTTAACCGGGTTTATGTGTTAGGCAAAGTAGACTGGCACTGTTTACTGTGGTTCTTACTGTTCACTCTGAAAGCGATATTCCACGACCGGGTTCATCCTCGTTCATCAGTTTCGAGCTTTTGAGACCGTTTCCAGTGCAAACTAGCGATTCGAAATGGACTGTGTTCATTCGTCTAAACGGAGCAAAAGCAAGTTATAGTTTAATGGTACTGCTTACGTTACCACTATTTTGTTACTGCATCTTCTTGATTTTTCTTGGAAGTCCATACCTGGCTGAACGCAGCACTTTCCGGTAAGAAAATCAAGATTATAACGCTTAACTGCGGGGTTCAATGAAAATATAAATCTGATTTTGCTTTCCAGTTGCTCTCAGCGCATGAGCAATGGGTGTCATGGTACCATATCAGTCGTACTTTCCAAGATGCCTTAAAATTGAGTCCAATTTTTGTGTAAGATTTTATTAGCTGATGACATTCACAAACATGGGCAATTGGTACGCACAGATATGAATACTCAATGTTGTCCGATTCATTATACTCCACATTAAAACCAACAATAATGTATTCATAGTTATTCAAGTCTAACCTACAACCGGTGACTAAACATATTTTAAAAAATAAAACACAAAAACTGATAGATACAAGCATTTCGTATTGACACTTCAGAACCAAATTTACAATAAAAATGGATAGCGTTTTTATAGCAAACAATCCAACAGGTTTATAATCAACAAGCAGGTTAAGATAGGTTACTGAGTTCAGGGAAGGGTCAAGTTCACGAACAGTTGTTTCTGAACCCAGGGAGCTGGCTTGAATCGATTGATTGCAACCGCTCCAGCAAACCTCAAGAAAATTGAATTAGAATAGTGCAACACAATTCTGAATGCACAAGTTGGATCGATAGCGTGACCAGTGGTCAGGATCGACCTAGCGACTGATGAAACTGGCTGTTTACGTATTACAGCAACATTGCCATTCTCCGGTAACACGGAATTTTTCACTCATTTAAGCAAGTGTCCCTTCATCCTGAAGATCAAGCATCTTTCGGTCCTGCCTATTTGATTGTTGCGTCATTCCAATTCAATTTTCTTGAGTTTTGCTGGAGCGGTTGCAATCAATCGATTCAAGCCAGCTCCCTGGGTTCAGAAACAACTGTTCGTGAACTTGACCCTTCCCTGAACTCAGTAACCTATCTTAACCTGCTTGTTGATTATAAACCTGTTGGATTGTTTGCTATAAAAACGCTATCCATTTTTATTGTAAATTTGGTTCTGAAGTGTCAGTACGAAATGCTTGTATCTATCAGTTTTCCTATCCTAACTGTTTTGTTCATACTTCTGAAGGGAACTAGTTATTTCAAATTTCTAAGTCGACGATTTCGCGTGACAATGGAGTCGTACAGTTAGGCAAGATCTAACTGCAAAGAAGTTTTGTCTACAGGATAGCCAGTAATTCCTTCTTCCATTTGTAATGAGGGCCTCTGTAAGCATGCATTTTATTAAGTTGGGAGCAGGTTGACTTGGTGTGTACAGAACTAAATACACAACGCGGTGCAAAATAATCTAATATCGCCAGCTTCTCAGGCTGGATGAAATTCCTACATCTCACTACTCTGATCTATTTAAGTGAGAGCCACATCTTTTTTCGGGTTATTTAAAATCGGCCTTCTGAACAGCACAGTTTAAGCATTCACTAAGCAATATAGCTTATATTGGAGTTCATTTGGCACGACTGTCGTCTATTGTTTGGTATGAACGCTAAATTCACTGAAGCATATTTGATTTGTATAAAAAAATAGTCGGCCCCAAATTTGCCTTCCTTTTTCTCTGCTGTGTGTAGTAAGCAATCATGATGAATGTTGTACCGTGGCTGCATAGATAAAACGCCGGTCTTTTTTTATTATAAATATAACTATCGTTGCTTATCTACTGAAACTTCCTTGATTGGTATCGTTTGACACGCTCTCATCTCCATCTATACCGGATTGTTTTACTAGCCTTATTTGCGCGTTGACTGGTGGTCATTTGCGAACTCGTTTTTCATCACTCCATTTTGAATGCATTTTTGGCTGGATAGTTAATGTACCGGTTAAATTACATTCAAGATGACAGATCACTTTTATTGTATCCTTACCAAACAGTATCGTATAAATCTCAATCCTTTCGATCGCGTTCTCTGACGTGTTTTGGAATTTTGGAAGATAATCCTCTTATCCCGACCGTCTAAATCAGAATCATTGAAAGTGTCGATTACGAGTTATTGAGTAGATTATCCTAAATCGTCACAGACAATTTCACAGCTCGACTGAATCAGTTTATTAGACCGAACTGACAATTGTTGTCCATACATAATCGCAACAAGGGTCTCAAATCGCTCTCTTAAGCGTTTTGCACAATGAACATCACCTTTCATGATTCTAAGTCTAGCTTACTGATAAGTATAATTTGCAAGCAGAAGATGAGAATGAACAGGTCACCAAAATGAGAGTAAATGTGATGTTGATCAGAAGTGAATCCAGAATTCATCTCGTAATTTTTTGAGAAGTAAACCGTTATAGTTCGCGGAGATAATAACACACTGGACCGTATGCACACAAAATTACGAAAACGTACACACAACTTCATGTTTGCAATAATGATCTTCATGCTAAAAGATGACATAACACATACGCACACACGATTACCCAAGGTGCATGAGTACCCTGGGTCAATACTACGGTTGCACAATCCGTAGTCATATATGAGCCCCACGTCATGGGCTCATTAGTTTATGGGTCAACCTGAATATGCACGCTAAACTTGTGGACATACACAGACCAAAATCTTCCCTATCGGACATTTGCATTCATTAACCATGTAAGAATTAATACGAAGCCTACATGGACTATGAACATCTTCAGTTTATTTCAAAGGAAATTAATTGTTTGGGCGATAACTTTGACCTATGTGGGAACAACTAAAAAATACAGTTATAACAAACTTTCTATAGATACAATGGTGCAACTTGCATGACACTTAACGTGAAGTCTATACAATTGTAAAAGAATACTGTTACTGAAAGAATTGATCACAATCGAGAACAAACTATCGGTGTTTGATACGGATTCATATCTACTGAACAACCATGAGATGATCGAGACCTATCTGGAAGCTAATGCGAGAGGAATGGACAAGACTTAATTCCTGAAAACCTTATGCCTAAATTTAAACAATCTATAGGAAGCCGCTTACGGTTTACCAGTGAATAACAACCGAGGTGTAAGTGAGGATACTGTGGTAGTTGTACATTTCCGTTTCACAGACAACTCACCGCAATATTATTTCACTACATTCGATTAGCCATCACCTCTACCAGGGGCTAGGTGAGTTAGATGGTTCCAGACTTGGCAGACCAGTACGACCAACAGTCTGAACTTAATATAACGGTTGTTTTTAACTGCTTTACGCCAAGAACCTGGGGTTCAGTAAAGGGTACATAACCATAGGTTAGCACTCTAAGAAATCGATCTGGCCATCTAAATCTGTACAATTTAAGGGTTGGGCAAATAAACGTGTTTGATCTTCAATTTATAAAACTCGTGCCTGAATTTCTGCATTCCTAATCCGCCAGTGCCATCCAACGCATGCAATTGAACGCCAGCATTCGTGTTCAAATCGTCGGCCTTTGGAAGCTGACTTCCGCAACGACGGAATAAAACTGCACCAGCTGTATTCTAATCTGAAACAGTTCATTCCCTTCAGAAGTTTGAACAACACCATTATAACACGAAAACTGGTAGATGCAAGCACTTCGTAGACTCATCAGTACCAAATTTACAATAACATGAAACGGTTTTTTTATATCGAACAATTGGGATGGGTTGGGTGGACAGTCAATTGGTGTTAGGAAAGGTCACTAAGTCCAGGGCAGGGTCAAGTTTACGAACAATTGTTTTTGAACACACAGGGCCGGTTTCAGTCGATTGATTGCGACAGCCTCAGCAAACCGCAAGAATCTTGAACTGGGATGACGTAATAAAATTCTGAATGCACAAGCCGGATCGATGACGTGACCAGTACGTTTGGATGAGTGATCATTGTGAGGGCGAAGATAACCTAGTTATTGAAGACTAACATACCGCTAAAATTAAGGGCTCCTATTTCACCTGCCAAATTTCCGTCATTCGTGAAATAACGAATCAATAAGCTCTCTCCAGAACTTCACGGTTCAAACCATTTACAGCAGTGCTGTCAGTCTTGAAACAATGCTTTGCACAAAACTTTATTCGGCTGATCTATTTTGTCAGTGTCTATCCAATTTTGATGCTTAAACCTGACGAGCTTTAGGTCTCATCCACACGGTTGAGATGGTCATAGCCAATTACATTAAGTTAATCAACGCTTCATGTGGTCTTGGCAACTGGGGCTGTTCGATTGCATCACCAAGTGTTGATTATTCGTCTTCGTCGCACACACTGGTTACGTCACTTTTAGTCACCACCTGTAGAGTAGCCGGGGGATATCTGTCATTGAGGCACCCACTAATGTCTTGACCTGTTCGACTTGGATTACGACAATCACATGCTCAGACGATGTAATCATGTAGTTCTTCACTGAGTACCCCCGCTGTTAAATTCGACGACCACGTGTCCAGATGTGCTCTGACGGGACTATAATGGCTTACTCGTTTATGAATGCACTAACAGTGAAGAAGAGTGTGAACGCCGAAAGTAAGCACCAGACTCGAGTTCTTTTGTTTGATCGGAGCGGGAGGGAATCTCCGACCTTCACATTTGTATTAATTACACTGTTGTTATACGACGTGCCATCGGTAATCAGGCCGTTCAAATTTTAATTTGCATGCAGCCACTTCGATTACAGCGTTTATCCACAAGAATGTGTTTGGCAAGCATCGATTAACATTTGTCGAGCACCGCATTTTGAATAGCAGCTGAGGACTCGCGACACGTCTGACCATCCGAATCAATTAAGCGCTCTCATAACTACGTTATGTTTCAAGTAGAATAAGAAGGAATTCTGACCGTAAATAATCACCAAGTTGATTCAATCGTGTATCAGAGCGCCAACCCGTCGTTTTCCCTTCTGTACACTCTATGTACGGGTCCAGGTTAACGGGCGTAAAGTTGGAATAACCAATGGGTGATTCATAAAAGAGAAATGAAAACAACCAGTATGATGTTGTTCGACTCTCGGACACTTGTGACTAGCCTGGATTCTGACTGGAAATATTGAGAACTATGGTGGCTAATCAGGTTCAGTGCGTGAGTGTTGTAATTGTTTGGCTGATTGTCTGCGAAATACTGACAATTAAGCGGATGGTAAAAACCGTAAGGATGTTGTTCCACTGATTTCAGATTACTCTCGCCTGCAACCACAGTTGTCTGTTTGAGTCCAACCATAGGGGTTTTAGGAGATAAATGTCATGTTGCCCTTTAGTTTACTATTAAACTGGGTTTTCCTCTTCTATCCATCGTTAGACGGCAGTCAAGCGTCATTGTCGAATACTGACACATTGAAATCAAGGATGATGATAGCTAACCAAGACAAGGGATTGTAGACGTACACTCGATTTAAAGTAGGGTCAGTAAATTACGCTTCATTGTTCCTGCAAAATAAAGGAGGCTCAATTCCCGCAATTGACCGTTCTGACTATAACCCTACCGGGTAACTTTGTGTCCCCCTTGAACTATATATATATATATATATATATATATATATATATATATATATATATATATAT
>LUCH01004065.1:8228-18741 GCA_013368495.1 Paragonimus heterotremus | reverse complement strand
TGACCTCACGTTAGGCACGACCGAATTATCATATGTGAACGCTCAACCATTTTCGCTTGTGAGTGCTTCTTTTGGAAAGGGGCCGACTGGAAAGTCTATGGGAATGCGGCAGCTGCGATCAATTGTGAGTGATGTTCAATTTGAAATCAACCAAACCCCCGACTACTCATCAGTAATCAGATAGAATTGTCCTTCAGCAATATTCAATGCTTCGAGAGAAATGAGCAGTAGGCTTTAAACATTAACACGAGGGTAAAAGTCACCAGATAGAATTTAACTGTACTAGTATGAATGGGTATAAGAAGTACTGAGTATGACAACCGGCAACGAGACGGTAGAGACGCGTGTGCAAAAGGTTTGTATTAAATTCGATTTACGCAAGTAACCGCAAGACCATTATTCCTGTCAACCAAGGTGGAATTTATAAGTAACATCAATAACAATGAGAGTTTGTATAAATGTCCACATTATAACAATCGATCAACTAAGTAGTTATCACAAAAAGCTCACTGATCATCAAAACTTGCTTGGATAAGCAATGGTAAAGCTGATTTTACAGCGTGAAAAGATCCCCGTAACTATACAGACGCAATCAAGAATATCTCAACATGGCTGACTTCAAACAAAAGCTGGACGCAACGAGAGGCGTAAAGAGCAGAAGTGAAATGCTAAGGACCAATACGACGCACATCGATAGTGAGTGCGACTAACCGGGTGTATCCGAAGATCTGCGACACGTCACTTTACAAAACTTCGACAGATACTAATCGACTGTTCCAGAGTGAACAAAAGTCAAAGAATGAGAAGCATGTTAAACAATTATGTACAGAACATTGCATGGCGTGGCCAGGGTCACTGAATGTATTTTTTCATGAACTTCTTATGAAATTCTGATCGTAAAGTATCGTTGACAAAACCCCTCTTGGAGTGATCCACTTCACCGCGGGCACAATTTTTGAACACCACATCATCATCCCAACGGCGTTTGACCTTAAATTCTGCAATAACAAATTGAAACAGAGAAAGCGGATGCTCTTTGAAAACGTAGAAATAAAGTGTGGAACTACAAATTAGGCCGTCCCTGTTCATCATCAACATCATCACAAACAGCAATACATCAGTGGTTCACACTGATACTTGACTGCAACACAACTACGAATAAGAAAAAGGCAGACTCTGTATAAGAAGAGAGAAGAAAAAAGAAGAGGAAGTGACCTAACTACTATTTAAAAAAATGTAGCAACGTCTATATTCTAACACTCAACACCAAGGTGCCTACATCTCGCAGACAGCCAAGCTGAAGGTGAAAGTAAGGCGTCATCAGCAAGACGCTTCCTCACAACTTTCACTGCTCGGCGTCATTAAACGCACTCATTTCACAGACAGCCATATCCATGAATACACAGTGAACTCAGAAACAGGTGCGAGCACCACAGAACTAGTCTGCCATACTGAACAATGAGAGTCAACGAGAAAACTTACAAGTGTTATCCTTAACAAGTGGCGAATGACTGACGGGTCTCGTAATGTTTAAGCCATGAAAGCAAGTGGCAAGACTGATCATTCTTAAAGCTTTGAATGACTGTAAAAGGTTAATGGACTTGTTGTCATTCGAATGAAACGTAGTTCAAGATTAAACACAGTAGTGAAGTGATACCAAGTCACGCATTTGTTATACATAATCAAAGGTTTTATACATGACACCGACGAGAATAAACGAAGTGTTAACATCTCGTAACATTTACTTATTTGTCGTTTTGATCAAGATCACTGTAAGAACTGATTTAAGAACGCCCAATTTATGAATGAGTCGAATTGCAAAACTAAACCGGTTAACTCAATCTAAGAAAGTTACCATAAGGTGGTCATATTCTGTAAGAAACAAAATCACACAAACGACCCAAAGTGAAGTCAACCAGAAACCCGGTTGGATACTGAGCCATTCGAATGGTATTCACTCAGTTGTGGATGAGATAATCAGTAAAACCGAGTGTAGTACCTGAAGGACCCGATGGATTGAGCAGAGGGTTTCCTCTCAAGATATTCTCCATGCGAATGGTTTCCTCGGCTGCCTTGCGTTCGACAGATAATCGAACCGCTTCCTCAGCCCGTTCCCGCTTTATTTTAGCCAACTCGGCAAGCAAAAGTTCTTCATCTTCATCGTCCTCTTCCTCATCTTCTTGATTATCCTCAGCACCAGCATCAGTCCCACTGGGATCATTATGAGAATTGCGGACAGTCGGCTCAGTCTCATCCTGATCTTCTTCATAGTCTTCATCCCATGGATCGTCTGCATCCAAATTGGCAGTGGATACGGTAGTGATAGCGTCTGATTTGGGTCGTTTGACAGCGGTTCCGGTGGTACTGTTGGCTTGAGATTCTGCAGAAACAGCACCGGGACGCTTCTCACCAGGAACAGCAGCGGTGAGGGCAGCTGGAGCTGTACAAAGAATTTGTAATAGGGGAAACAGGGAACCAATGCAGTTACAGTAGGGTATTGAAATACCGTGCGAATTTTCAACCCAGAGATAATGATGGGCGATAAAAACCATAATAGAAATAGCAGATATTCGAATTCAAGAATGGTTATTTGTCACCTACTATCAGGCACATTTAAAATGGGGGCAGATGATGTAGTATCAAACTTATAATCAAGAGAGGTGATTACAACAGATATTCCAGCACACAATCCCAAATCCAAGAGTGAGAAACAGACTGGGGCTAGACGATCTATTCCAGGCAAGTAATCAACCAACCGTAGACTCGCAAGTTAGGCGCGACCGTACTAATCTCCAGGCCTATAGGGAATGGTGCAAATGGGTTAGTATTGGTCGTATACCTCCCTATTCACCAAGCATATGCGACATCACACAGAGAATAGCGAACTACTAAACGATCGCCATTACGGCTTTCGACGTTAATGACCAATGGACGATCTCCTAAATTACGTTTTTCGCGTTTGGTTATCTGCAATGAACTCCTTTGGGAAAACCCAATGTGCTTCCCTCAGCATGTCCAGAAACGTCGACTGAGTTTGGAATGATGTCACCCACATGGAGAATTGACTGGAAGTGGCTGGATTAGCTCTTTCTAAAGTAGCCATTCCGTTGTAGTTCGCATGGATGATGCTGCGTCACCCTAGCAAAAAACGAATGCCGGCGTCCCCTGGAAATGGATTCTCTTTCGACTTTCTGTCAATTAGTAGTGATACCTTCCCATATTCCTATCTTCGCAGATGGTGTGACACACAACTGTTCCGCTATGCACCCCAACCAACATTCCGCATAACATGTGCATCGACCAGTATCGCTAAGAACACGGCCATCAAAGGGACTTTAAACTGGGGCTCATCGGATACAGTTGTCTTCAATAATTCCAGATCAGTCTACATCTGCCTATCTCTGGACATATACAGCCCCCAATTTTGTCCCGTATTCCAAAGATGTAACTTCCCTGGAGGTATCGTTTTCTCACAATCTATATCAAACTGTTAGATCATTGAATGTCAGAAAAAAGGGCTTCATCTGTGGAGCAAGCAAGTTTTTTTATCCACTCCTGGCTACTTCTGATCTACATACATCTAATTCGTCTTACCCTAGAATTTTCATTTCTAGGGTAGAGAATTCCAAACATACATCCCTTTGGACTGGGCTCAAGACAAAGCTGTGCGTTCAATTAACGATGCATTCATAACCTCCATTTTTCAACCTGTATCACAAAGTCTGCCGATCTCCCATTTTTCTACCACCATCATTATGGGAAATGCCTCTTTCTACTCGTCAGATATCTTTCTCACCCCCATTTCTTTTACTCGCTCCATAGACTAATGTGCATCAAGTCATCCACATCAGCTGTCACATTTTCGTACAGAAATTGTCTATTCTTCATTCTATCATAGGACAACAAAACTTGAATTCCCTTCCTTTTATAACCATCAAATGTTCGAATGTCGGGTTAAAGAACAATTTCATGTTCTTCGTGCAGAGAGGACCTTCGGATAGTGGATATAACCTCTTACGTTTGTATAATGAAAACCTATCTAATTTATTGACGCATAAACATCCCTCTGGTTCAACCTCTTTTAATGTCAGTCACTAAACGATGAAATGATCATCTTACGGTGGCTCGACTGGATTATCTAGAAATGTAAACCATCGTAAATGTGTGGTACAAAAATGGTAACCGAATTCACACACCACGAAACAATTTGCTGGACGCACAGGCAAATACGAAAATTATTAGCATGCAGCATGTGCATTAATGATTCTCAGGATGCCAGATGACCAAGGAGTGATATGGTTCTCATTTGTAAACACACTTGATTCAGTATGAAGGAAACTAATGCGAACACGGGTGAACAGTGGTACTGAATCAATAACACGTAACGTACCGGGTCTGAGCATTCAGACGGAATAATAGACGTCATGAAAACCCAGGGTACTAAACCATTTTTAGTGACACCGTTAATTGTTTTATTTATGCTCAAGGATAGTGTTTCTTCGCCAATCACCCAGCTGTCAAACATTCACACTGAACAAACAATTTTTGTTTGTTTGTGAGCTCTCATATAGAGGTATTGTGTTACGACAGATAAAGTTTCAAAAATATCAAGCCAGCGACGGTACTCCAGAGAGCACCGAGATCGATGGTCACGTAAAACGAGAATATAAAGTCATGATGCGGCTTACTCTAGGCAAAGTGGATATTCAGACGAACTGATCTGTGCATTAATAGGTACTGAAAAATTGGGTGTGCGTTATAATAGGTTATACGTCCGAAGACAGCAGCTTCCTTCTGGACAACAGCTGTACGATATGTCGGTAAGTGGACGGCTGATCACAATCACTTGTAGCACTGGTTCCAAAAAGCTTCAACTGAGCGTCCCCTTAGCCTCATAAAAGCATCATCATCCCTTCAATTTACATGCATCACATGAACACTAAAGAAGAAACAACGGTAACCATAATAAATTAAACATAACCCAATATGACACTAAATACATGTTTATAGGCCAATGTGGTGGCTGATCACGGTTTAACAATATTGCACACTGTTACTGGGAAGAAACCATGGCTCCTCATTTCTAGAAGTCTGAAACGCCCCCCAAGCTGTTCAATTTGTCAGTATCATTCGCTTTAGACCCTCACACCGCCTGCTTTGAAAAGCACTAATCAATAGTTAGACTGTAAATATTAAACAGGAGACGTAAAAAATTACGTGCAGCATTGAAGTCAAATAAATGAAGTGAAAGTAGCATCGTTTGTCATGCAACCATATCTTGCTAACAGGCAACAAACTAGATGAGACCATAACAGGAATGTTGTCTAAAAAGACATGAGGTGGTCTATTTCGTAACACGTTCATTATGCATTCCACCTTTGAAGAGGGTTAGTTGCACACATAAACACTGTGAAACAGTGACGTAATTTAATGTTGGAACCACGGGCAAGTGAGCGTGACGCTTCAATTTGAGGCTGCGGGACAGGAAACGCCGACCTTGTCTCCAAACAGTCAAGGTAACACAATTCGCATGAGTAAACCTTCTAGTAGTAAGTTCGATGTAATAAAGACATTCGAGACATACGAGTAACATCAGTCTGGATAAGTAATCAAAAAGACATTGGAGAATTCCATCAGAATCTCAAAGTTAAAATAACAGCGTGAGGTACTTGTTTAAATACGCATTATGCCAAGTTGCAATGTGCCATTCAATAATCTCGGTAGACAGCAAACTCACATAAAGGACTAAAAAAGATAATGAGTACAATAAGAATAGTCAACCCCCTTGTCTCTTTGAGCTATATTCATGAAGGATACAGCTGTCAGACACCACCATTATAAGGAGGTTTTCAGTATACGCTGATTCAATTCCAAACGTAAATGTACGCACCATTCGACCAATTCAACTCAACTCTTAGGTGGCTATATATTTCCGTCAATGAAAACCTGCAAACCGATGTTATTCTTGTAAGCAGTATGACGAAGACATTCGAGCAAAAAACTGAGAATTTCATAATGTTGAACGATTAGTTCATAATTTGTGTAACTCTATAAACAGTCAACGTTTAACCAGCTGCAAGATGGTCGACCGGAATACATCGTTCAGAAATCGTCAGGGACGAACATATAATGACGTTAAAACATCCGTCGAAGACTACTTGTTATGCACGGTGTGATGTGAAAGGACGCGTATTTATTCCCAACCTAAATAAAATGACCATACTTCTTAGCATACACGCAATACACCATTGTCATTCAACTCAGTCATAAATTCGGACTGAATACATACTCATACCCTAAGTCATCATTTTATATGATAGACTACGAGCATTCTGTTACACAAAGTAGTAATCAGTCCGAAGTCGGATTGGGAATCAAAGTAAGACTATCTATTAAGTTTCGTGAACCCACCCGTTTTTTCTAACCACGAAAACTTACACCGAGGACTACAACATGTTGCCTTCGAGTACGAGTTCTCAGATAACTTCAAGTATCTTTGCAATCATGTCAAGTTTAGGACACACCACGCAACAATAAAACTGTTTGGATAAAAAGCAAAACCTACCTTTTCCCGACTTTTCCAAAGCTAAACGTTTTTCTTTTTCTTCCAAGGATCTTTTGAAGTCCTTGCCTTGTAGATCTTCTGGTCTACCTTGTCCCTCTTGACGAACTTTTAGCTTGGTATGAGCGGGAAGGTCTCGAACAGAGTACTGCTTTGACATTGCACTCAAATCTCCCTCCCACTGACCTCGCCCTCCTTTAGCTGAATCCCATGTCGGTCTTCCAGCGGTGGTCATGATTCACCTGAACACAACAGGATACCTGAAAAGGAAAAATCCAGCATTACACGCGTAAATGAACAGTTTGGGCAATCAGATAAAAACACAGGTGTTTATGAAGCAAACGCTTGCCAGTGAATTATAATTAAGGGTCACAGGATACACCTGCACAGTAAAGGCAGAATCGAATGAAGAAAAAAGTCTACATAGAGTGGCAAATGTGTCACAATATGAGAAAGAAGAGTAGCGCGTAGGGTGAAAACTGAAAAAATGTATAGGAATAAAGAAAAAATAACAGCGATGCACACAAACATTCGCGAACACCACCGTCATTCATTTCGCCGAATCAGACAGCGTTCTCAAACATAAGTGTTCTTGCTCTACGGACTCCAACCGGGAAGCCGGAAACGCCCTACTGAATCAAGCTTCAATGAGTGTTTCCATACCCCCGAATCAAAATCACGCTGGCCACCAGGCTACCGCTTCCAGCCTAATCCACCACTTGCAAACAAAGCACTATGTGGCGGGCGATGGTTTGGGATTCGTAAAATGTGGCAAAGCTAACGAAGTCAGTGAGGCGAAGTCACTATGATCAGGTTGACAGAGTCAATCCGTTCTGAAGACACATCAGCGAACGTCGACAATGTTGGCATGGTGTTCCGGTCACACACCACTAGTGCCTCAGAGACACCGATGGTCGAAAATGGATACTCTACGAACACCCTCTGCAAGAGTGGACCGGAATTTGGAGCCGTAAAATAAGGTTGCCTTTACATTAATATTGTACACTCAGCTTTTTACAGAAGGATTGATGTCATGCCGATATCGCAAACATTGTAAGTTGGCGAACGTCATCCGAACCTTTGCTGTGCGATTTGTGATCTCATCAGACATTATACTAGCGTTGTTACGGTCTCTAAAGTAATATAAACTTCTCGTTTACTTCCAAATGCTCATCGCCAGGAGTGAGAGCCGGCACAGTTGTGCGGAACTTGTAACAGCAATTTTCACCTAGTATGTATGAATGCCACAACAAACTGAAGAAATGCAGCCTCCATTTAGGCCTCCCTATGAACCCTTGCAAAATAGAACGATGTCGTCTGCATACTTTATTTTTCGAAGCCCAACGTCTGGGAGTCGTTTCGCACCATCATATTCGCAGTTCGTAACGGTGCACCCCAGGATCTCATCTACTGGAAAGTTGAACAGGAAAGGGGAAGCTGGACAAACTTGTAGCACTCCAGGTGAGATGATAAAGATCGGAGATACGCCGTCATAGACCCTAGCCTGGTCCGAGGTCTGACAGTAAATTACTTTCAGGATGTACACGTACTTCTCAGATAAACCCTTCCTCAACAGACAGTCCCCGAATACAGCTCTGTTAATCGAATCAGAAGCTCCACTGATGTCCACGAGGACAACCGTTGGCCTTCTATATGAGTGGCGAAGTCTGAAGGTATAATCAGTGTAGCACCTGCCGGGGAGAAACCCACCTTGCTACTCATGGATACGTTCTTCGCACATTTCGCTTAGTCTGCTGAATACAATGCCTGCGGCCAACATTGACTTATTAGGAAACAGAATAATCCCCCTGTGATTTGCACACAAAGTGCGTCAGCCCTTTTTGAAAATGGGTACGATGTTAGCAATACCCCAGTCATTCGGAACTTCACTGTTCAAGGCTTTTTGGAGATAAGCCGCCAGCTCCTAAATTAAGTTTGGGCCGCCACCTACGAAAAGGGTATGGAGAAGTTCGTCTGGGCCGAGTGCCTTGTGACGTTTCGGAAACTTGATCTCAAGAGAGACTTCTGTTTTTGGGGGCGTAGAAACGTTAGAAGACCAATGTACACAGGCAGAGCCCGAAGGCATAATAACTGGCGAGGATGGTCAGTCGAAATGCTGTTGGAAGCGCTCGGCCCAGCGTTTTAAGCGTCGTTGCAGGATGTGAACAAGCTCATCTTAGGCTTCGCAGATAATCTCGACCACACTTGTTTCTAGTACCAGCTGTTCGGATGAGATGGGAAAACTTTCATGAGTTCTCGGTAAAAGCGAGTTGTTCGATCTCGATAGCGCGTTGTGTCCGCTAGGTCTCACAATCCTCTCGCAGGTGCTTTCGAAGTTCCATGCGAACAACCCTGAGAGCTGAACTTCACTCACTGCTAGGTGGAACATTCCGGCGAGCGTCGAGAAGTTCCAGTGATCGCATAGAGATCCAGCGGTTGGCAGCTGAACAAGCAGTAGTACCATGTGAGGCAGTATCACACTCATGCACTGCATGCCATACATGTACCCAATATGCCTTAACGTAGCCCAGTAGGTGGAGACTTAGATTAGAGACGACCGCACATCAATAAGCATAAAGCGTCTGTGTCTCTACTACCTTAGATAAGTTAATTTGTGGTTGACCACGAAGTGGCTTCCCATCAAAGCGAAGAGGGAACTTGGTGCACAACAGTGCATGATCGAAATCCACGCAGGTCACCATCATCAAAATCATAACAGCCATGAGCCTGACCAAAAGATACTGTGGCTCGAGCCGCCGCACACCTTAACAGTGACGTGGAACAGCCTAGAAGAAGTGACATTAGTGAAAAGGTTAATAATAATAATAATAATAATAATAATAATAATAATAATAATAATAAAGAGAACTGCGCGGAAGACCTATAAGTAGTGTGAATGTAAGTACTGCACTGACTGCAACACACCGTTATCTCGGATAGCGTTTCCAACCACTGATTTGAGTGGACACGAGGACCTCAACCAGGCAAGCTATATCTATCCACTTTACTCAATGAAACGGTCAGGGTCTCCATATTTCGTGACCACGTTGCTGCTTGACCACCACGCGGTTTTACCCAACTGCTGGTGGTCTCAGTATATGATGCTTGATACGGCAAACGATCACGTGGCATGCGGAGTACGTGGCCTAACCATCGTAAGTTGTGCAACGTGACTAGCTGACCTACTGATCACGCATTCTGAGCATTCCAGAATACGCGCCGGTGAACGATCGTATTGATCACGCGATCACTCCACTTAATGTGGACTAACTGACAGAGACAACGATGGTCAAGCACAGCAAGCCTGTTGATATCTTCGTTGCGAACAAGTTACGTACATAGGCACTATATACTCTTCCTTTTAGCGACAACCGAACGTCTTTTCAGCATCACAAATTACGTGGCTTGGCAGAGGCAACTGGTGCCTTTGATTTCCTCGCTGACATCTCATCAGCAATATTACAGGCTGACGAGATATGAGGAGATGTGAAACTGTTCACAGTCTAAAGCGGATTACCTGTAATTAAGAAAGTAGGAGTGGAAATGCCTCAGCCTTAAAGCAACACTGCGCTGTGAAGGTGTAAAGCGCATTCCATACAAACCAGCCAGATCACTTATCTTGTTCAGCATAGTCCACATGTTTTCGTTAGAGGGGCTAGGTAAGACAATGCCGTCCGCATACTCCAGACAGATCAACCTGACGCCAAGAAGAACTTAAACACCAGGCTAACTAGATTCCTTGAGCGTACCCTTCAGAATGTCGTTCATGATAAAAGTGAATAAGAAAGGGGGAATCGGACACCTTTGACTGAGTAGTGCTCAGTCCTAACGCGAGCTTTTAGTCAGCTTCAGTCAGTTTTCGACGGTCATCATATTCAGAACCAGGTGGGATCGAGCGACGCTTGTTTATGCGGTTTATCGACGTGATGGAAATCCAGTTCTGTCGCAACT
>LUCH01004064.1:36522-56564 GCA_013368495.1 Paragonimus heterotremus | reverse complement strand
GCACAGACAAACCAATCGCAAATAGAGAATCAGATCAGGCAAAAAAGAAGATAACAAACAGGATCGAAACGCAACAGACTGACACCATACACAACGAACGCTTCACAACGGACGTATCTGCTTTTTGCCTGGCCGCTCCCCTTTGGCCAATCTGACAGGGTTGAACCTGTAACGACCGAGGTCGCAGTCAGCACAGCCCTCCGGATCACAACAGCACACAAGCCTGACCACCACGCCAAGGTAGCAGAAAAGGTCGGGAGCACCACCGGCTATCGGTCACACAATGACAAGTTTGAGACTGGCTTTCTCTGCTGTTCCTGCCTAGGTTTGTTTGTACCGCCTTATAGCGTCCATCCAACGTCTCGTGGTGGCAAATGAATCAAGACTAAAATGCTCAGGTTTCTGGTTGAATACGTTATTCACTGTTCAAGTTAAATAAGCAAAGAATAAAAATAGGAGAACGAAACTCTCGTCGCATCAGTGATTATGGCTTGCCGTATTGCTGTAGACTGATTCCGGCGGTTTACCTCTCGACTCAACTCATTCTGTTCTGAGGGCGTACTGCGTGCAGTCAGCTCCACAGTTCAAAGATTATTTTGTATTGTACAGCTAAGTTTGATGCAGCGCGTCGGAGAGTGCCCATTTTTCTTGTCGAACAGACTGATAGTGAACATTTATTTGACACTCAATTGTTTTCGACAATTTGTTGAGAAAATGTATGAAAGTGACCACGACATAACTGCAACGTTACTTCGGGGTTTTGTCTTCCGGATGAATGTGGTGTACGTACCTCCTTCAGTTCGTTAGATGATTTTGTCGTATCGTGTCGATGTGCTTTTGAAAGATGAATAAGGTCGGATTAGACTCTGATGATTTCAGTTTCATGCTTTCATGCAGCCCGCACATTCTCCGTGAAGTCAGATCCTAGCGTCTTTATGTAGTTACCTACCAAATATGTTCCAAAGTTTATCGGCCTTGTCCAGGTCACTATCACAGGTTAACCAGCGTAACATGTTTGTCAAACAAAAAAGACACTCTTCTACGATCTGGGACGTTCGTTGTAGAACATGGTGTCATCAGAAGGCTATGTTGCTGGCACACGTGACGTGGTAAATATTAATGTAAACCTGCTCAATGTGTCCACATAAGAATTGATCTTTTGCGCGTCATCTAAAATAGCTAATTCACTCGCGTTCGTCGTCGCAGACTATTACTGTTCGTCTGTCACCTGTGTTCTCACAAAACAGTTAAATATTCTGGTTTATACCATTACGGCCTCCACGAGTCGAGTCGACCCAGATTGAACTTGTGATAGATATGATCGAAACGTTTCTACTGAAGCGTCCGCAAGACGAGGATCTATACACAATTCATACGGCGCTAACTAGACTCATGTTTGGTGAAAAATGATCTTTTCATGTGTTACTGATTCAGTCATGAGAATTTTTGTGATGCCATTTGTATGGTTCGTATTCGGTCTTGCAGCGAGTTTTCATTTAGAATCCAAAAGAACTCTTCGTTGTATTCACCACCAGAAAGACCGTATTTTTTTTTCATTTCCATCTCATTGGAACTAATCTGTCCTTTTTGCCTTTCACGTATACACGTGAAGATGGACCTTTCTGATACACCTTGAACTTTTAAGTAGTTTGGTTATTCTTCATACGCATATCACAAAATATTGTTCTGACCCACCGATGCAGCTCTGTACAACTTGTATATTGACCACTTTTCGCAGCCTGCTTCATCTCACTCATCTCCACCAAAAGTGGGCCAGCTTGGTATTTTAATTATACGAACGAAGGTTGTCATTTTCACAGCAAGGCTAACTGCTGATTTTTTAAAATTCAGTTTTATGTTGTTTCTTGGTATACGATCTACGAGCGCGTAAACAGACAATAGAATAACGGTTAGTGAAACGGCGGATGACGGAACGACGTTCAACGGCAATGAACAACTGATTACGAAGTATGCGCGACTAATTCTTATCTTCCCACCCAACCCAACCACGTGAGGCTAACGAACGAACCCAGAGAAAGGACTAGCCTCCGGACAGAGCTACTTTATGTCACTCAGTCCGAAGACAACACGGTCACAAACTAGACAACATTTAAAGGATTTGTGATCAATCAGGAAATAAGGACAGAAGCAGACCAGACGAAGACCCAGACAGTACAATGATGTCCCAATTAAAGGACGAGCTTGTGGGTGAGATGCCAGGAGTCAGCACAAGGATGAGAACGCTCGCGAGGGGCAGTGTGTAGGCGGGGTGCCATAAATTGGCACAAGGTTGAGAACGCACGTGAAGAGTGAAGTGGCACATGACCATGCCGACAATGACGGTAACTTCGAACAGAATGAGATAGGTCTTTCCAAATGTGATTGAAAACGGTATTTTCAGGGAATTGGGTTCTTCTCCGACATTTTATATCCAACCGTGTGTAGTGCTCGAGATGTGATGTCAAGTCATGACGCCATGATAATCATTTAGACTCGCTTGATAGTCAGTGTGCAGAATTGCGGATATTGTATGGCGATCTTCAAGTCAGACCATATCTAGAGGGAGGGATATGCACGGAATAGTGCAGAGAGTTGAGTGCGACAGCATACACATACATGTATACACCGCGTGCTGGCTGAGCGATCTTATATGCTTTTTACATTTTTAGTATAGTTTATTTGATTGAAAGGCCAGCGATGCAACGCTACTCTCAGAGAGATTTCAACTGAATGCCTGTTCTGTGCGCTCAAAAGTGACTGATGCAGACTATTTCGCTTGCTTAATTGTGAACTTTTAACTCGTGACGTTTTATCCGTTCGACATTACACTGTTCGCATCATCAGATACTTGAAATATTTGTTTTAAGTAAGCGACTGAGGAGATTAAACAAATTATCGATGGCCCGCAACATATATCTTCTTTTTTTTTTGATGAGTGTAAGTAGCTGTGAATCCCATACATTCCTTGCCTGGCAAATGGTAAATTAAACTTACTAGTTCTGTCTTGGGTGTGTGTTTGGGTCTGTGACTTAATCGAATCTATACTTCTGATTTCGGTGTGTGGGCATGGACACGTATGGTAGGAATCTGAGAGCAATAAATTGTTCGTGGACGAATTTCTGTTTCCTAAATGATCAACTATTCAAGAGCCTTTTCCACACGCTGCAAACTCTAGGTTCAACGATCGGCTACATAATCATTCCTGTTTTGTTTTATCGTGGTGTTTATGAAATATTGTTCGATTAATTAGACGGCACCGAACTCTGCCTACGTACTGTTGTCAATTGATGGTTTCATTCTTGTCTTCCTCTTACGGGACGATAGGCCTCCCACTCTTTGCCTCGTTGAGGCCCGCGCATCAGAGACAGTAGCAGATCAAATCACGTGTCTTGCTGTGTCTCCGAACAACCGACTCGTTGTCATTGGACTAGTGAACTTCCACGTGGATGTCTACTTTTTGGATTCGTTCAAGGTATGGTCGTGTTGCGTTAGTTGCTTATTGCCTCAGACTCTTCCAACTCTCCCATCCTCATTGGTGGTTATACGTTAGTAGTCTGCGTATACTGGTAATGTTTGGTCCCTCCATAAGGTTGATTCTGCTGATTGACTTCATTTTCATGTTGGTAAGCCAGCGTTAAGCGCATTCGTATACATTGAACCGACCATCGACGCAAACCCATTGGTTTCATCAGCACGATGTTTTGACCCACGGACTAGCGTACCCAATCCTTCCGTCCTCCCACTGATCCTTTACGAGCGTTTTTTTCTCGCTGTTTTCAACTACGTATCTAGTGTGGTTTTAATTTTCTTCCGATCTGTCTATCTTTTTATATACGGTGAACCACGTTTGATAAATCAGCTGTTTAGTTTTACCATTCAGCGCTGCTCGTGTGATCCGAGTTGATCTGTGCAAAAATCCGAGTGAGTTTTTAGTGTCCGTGCTTTACCAACTAACCATCCGTCATGAATGTGGTGAATCGCTTCAAAGGATCCAACGGGATGTGAAGATAAGGTTGATCCGCACGGTGAGTTTCAGAGGCATTGGAAACAGAAAACGAGCTAAAAAACATTGGAGTCATTCCCTGATTCTCGGAGATGATATCCAGAGAATAAAATTAGTTGAGAAAAACGACTACACCCAACACATACAGTTGCCACACCATTTGCATCCACTATGACGCTACAGAAGCTATGTGATTCTCAACTTCTGCACACAGTGCGACCGTCTTTGTGCGACTGTATTCCGTGCCGTCGTTTGAAGTGTGTTTGAACCCGATTATGTAATAATATTTTGAGAACAGTTTGTGACGAGCCGATCGTAATATTTACCGATGTTTTATTTCCGATGTACAAGACACTTAGACCACGTCTTACCCCAGCAAACCTAGCACTTATGGCAGACGTTCAAACGGATAATGGCAACCATATTATCAGTTTGCATGACGTAACTCTGATCAGGTGAGTGGCCTACAGTGTGATTTCTACGTATCGATACTGCTGGTCGCCGTGGGTCCAGGATCGCGGACCATGGGTCATACAAGCAGTGCATACTGAAGTTACTTCGCTTTGAGACTGCGTGTTACGCGTGCTTAAGGTGAATATCTCGGCCCAATGTCCTGTCCTATGGTACATGCTATTCCATTCCTTGAGTTTTTTCCTCGTTTTTGGGTGAAACGGCAATGATTTCGTGATGATAGAGCCAGTTGTTAATCGATTACTTCCCATTCCAGCAAGACAATTAAGTGTCTGCTGAGCCAGTCAACGTTGATGATTGAAGCTAACTGTTTATATCAATGCCCAGCATGCGTCAATCGCCTTTTAATGACTCCATCATTGATGGAGAACATTCTACCGGTTTGGAAACCCTGCTGTGGACCGTCAGAGCAGTTTCATTATTTAATACATGCGGTGCATTCTTACGTCATTCATGACGTGATAATGCCCATGCAAATAGTCTCTTTCTGCGTTTATTCTTATCCGTTCCGCTACTTTGACGCAATAATCGGCCTCGCCAGTTGTACTTCCTGATACAGTCATGTCAGCAGTGCCAAAGAGAAACAACTCGACGAAGGTTAATACACCTCTGAATTACGCATCGCGCTAGTTATTGCGTTTGAACACATTGGCTGTACTGTTATCTTTCAAACAAGAAGAAAATCTCAACTGCATGCAGCGATCACGTGTTATAGACATTGGTGTTGTGCTGTTCGTGCGTTTTCGAAATTGACTGACCATTTCCTAAGTGGATCTTCATCAACTTGCTAACCTGAGAGGAACAGAATTTTACCCGTTAGCATTCCCCCAAGTGTCGGTTGTGGGAACATCCTATGATGAACTGTAAACTATGGTTCTGTCCTAAAAGCAACAACAACTGACGTTATTTTACAGTTTGGCGGTTATCATCCAGCCTGTTATCTCATAAACTGTTTACGTGAACCGCTAGGACGCGCGGGTAAACGTACCCAAACTTAGAAACCCGAATAAGATTACTCGCTTAACCTTCTCCTCTTAAGTAAATGTGTCGTAAGGGAGTCGGTGGGATGATTCACACGAACCCGCGGCATGGAGGGAGGCATGGTGTACATTCATGGCACATCGGAAACAACACTTCGCATTCATGTGTCACGCGAGTCGAATGCACTACTCGGTCTAACTTCAGTAAGCTCAAATGCAGATCACGGTGTTGAATTTTGTTTTATACATTGATCAGTCGTCCACACGAATCGAAATCTGTCGTTTATGTAGTGCCCCCTCCATCCAAAAAGAACACACTCTGTGGAGAGAACTGAAATGCTTCTACTATAGTCTCTTTTTGACCGGGCGATGATCTTACACTCATGAAATCCGACCTGTTGTATGCCATAATTAAGAAATTTACTGTATCGGGGGCCACCTAAATAAACTGTTATCATTGGGGTTTCGGCAACACCGTTCTATTGCTTAAATCGTTATACATCCTCTCTGAGCCGGAAGTGTGTTGTCGAGTGATGCTGGTTTGCACCTTCCTGTGAAGGATTGCCTGTCGAAGCAAGCGATAATAATGCTTACGTTCCGTTGGGATTAGAAAACAGAACGCAGTTGAAAAGACCTACAGTATCGCACAACTGCGAATCTCGTTCAGACCCGAGCCGGTAGTCCACGTACAACTCAAAGATACGTTGCCTAAATGTGTGACCTCATTTTATGTTTACTCTTTCGGATGTTCCTGTGGAGCAGGTTACGTTGGTCGCACAACCAGGATACGTGAGCACCACCCCACACAGCTGACTAAGGGCGAAGTTACTGTGGCCTCCCGTTACCGACTTGCTACCTCCGAAGGTCGATTTCGTCGCCTGATTGCCCTCTAATTCCGAACCGCGTGTTGTAATTATGTAAATGATAGCCTTTGTTTTTGCTCGTTTGACAACCATGGTGATATAAAATGTTATGTACTTGGCCCGATAATGAATAACCGAAAACAGACTGTTCCCCAAAACACCTTTTCACTTCTAATGAACTCATGGGGCTATTCCAATCGTTGGAAACAGAAACCATCCAGTATTTGCTGGATTGTGAAAACCTGCTCAGAAACTATCTGGCTGCCGATGCCTAGCCAAGAAACACGTAACCAATATTCACAACCAGTAACTGCAGGTTACAAAAACATCAATATAGTCAGTTTCCTATGGATTCAGGGCCAACGTAACATGAGGAAGCGTATATTTATGTTTTAAAAAACTCTAAAAATACGTTAAGCACCAGTTGCTAATTTATGTTTTCTGGTTAAAGAGTCACATCATTTGAGTCAGTAATTCCGGATGTTCAGATTCCAACGTGAAATCTTCGATATCCCCTGCGTACTCAAATTTGTAGACGGTCATGCCTAAAGAATAGCTCACTTTCCCCTGATCATTTGTCGGGCGTTAATGTGGTGTAGTTCGTGGAACAGAACTACGGTCGGATCAACCTCAAGCTGAGTTCATTAATCGTTTTAATGAAAAATCAATTTCCAATACGTCCTAACTATGCTTGAAGATTGAACATCGAATGGTTTTCATTATCTTTCATTTCATTCTAATTCAGCGCATCCATTCTCTGTACGGTCATGCCGCACCGGTTACCAGTCTGGACATATCTGCAGACAGCCGTTTAATTATCACCGGGAGTGGGGATAAAACTGTTCGCTTATGGGAGCTCCAGTTTGGTAATTGCCAACGTCGTTTTACCTCACACATGGAACCGTAAGTCTTGTTTAAACACTCATAGTTTGTGGCGGTTCTGAATGCGTCAGTGTTCATCCAAAGTTTTCGGTACGCATGAATTTCCTTCTTTCTATTGAATGGATCCAATATGTTTTTATCTCAGGGTGACTTGCGTTCGTTTCATCCCGCACACCGTACTTGCAGTCACCGCTGATCAGGGTGGTCAAATCAAGCAATGGGACGTTTCCAAATTGCGTGAAGTTACCACACTGAAAGTAAGCATTTCCGTTTTGTCTTCATTACCTGATTCATTCGCCATTCTATCAACTTCTCGCGAGTCCTGATTTGTTCTGGAAATGACAACTCCATTTCCAGCTTCTGAATCGCAAGTCGATTACCACTGTTTGACACACAAAGCGGCCTGTATATTGGTTGATTGACTCACCAAAGTGATTGTTCAATCAAATAGAATGTTCTGGTCTGTCGGGTAGAGGCTTATTTGACACCCATCTGCCTTGTATTACAACAGAAGGCAAGTTTCTGGAACGTGGGCTTGGACACTCATCATCATCATCAATCGTAGACAGCAATACATTAGTGGTTCACACTGATGCCTAACTGCTACACAACCATGAAGGAAAAAAACCCTGTATGGGAAGAAAGAGAGAGAAAAAAAGAAGGGGACGAGAAGTGACCTAAGAACCAAAAATAACTATGTTCGAGCATTCGACGTCGAGTTGCCTACACCTTGCAAACACAGAACTAAGCTGTAAGTGAATGTAAGTCGTCATCAGCAAGACGGCTTTCCTACGGCTTTTAATGTCCTGCCTCATTAACTGCACTCGTTTGGATACTAGGAATCTTTGGTTGTACGATTACCATAATTGCCCAGTTATCGGCCCGTTGTGATTATTCAATGATAGACAGCAGTATACATTCAAAATAATAACACAAATAACCCTTCTTTCAACGATGCCCGTTTATTCTTGATTGATACAAGAGCACTCACAGGGACCCCGAGTGGGTTAGCATTCCTACTCAGCCCAGCACGGATGACAGAACCAAAACTGTCCTCAATTCAATCTAGTTGTTCATCAGAATCTAATAGCTTGATCTGCTCATCCGTTTTCACCGTTTGAAATTCCACTTTAACAAAATATGATAATCCCGAAAGACTGCGGTTCTACACAATATGCTGATGCAGACTGTCGTATACGCTAAGTTGTGTACTTGTAATTTCCTGCTTGATCACTTAGGTTACTACATTCAAGAAGAGTAGGCTGTGTATTATGCTTTATTTGATCGTACCAAACTTTGTCGATTGAAGAAATAAGCTTACCGGACAGAGACCTAGATCGTTATAAGACGAGCACTGTTGGTCACAGCTTTCAGGTTGATTAAGGAGTCCTGAACATAAATGTACTCATTTATTCGCGTAGACATTAATTTTTTATCTGCAGCTTCCGTTTACCATTCACTTGTGGGTCACTCTGAGTCAGATATTCAGTAGTCTGATCTCTACATGTAAACAACGTTTCCGGAGAAATTAACATTTTACGTCTGATCTCTCATATGTTCTTCCATCGCATACCATTCCGTTCTTTTACCGCGTACAGCACACGTGCTATCCGATAGACTCAAGGTTTATTTGTTCGATTTCTGGGGTTGTCCGTAGATTTCTTATCATTTGACAGGCTGCTGAAATATTTTCTGCTTCTCAGCACAATTCTGTGCTAACATTTTGTTGTCCGTACGAGTTGTTATCGTGTTGCAGTGTGTAATGGATTTTCGCTCGCACTTTTGTCTCACTCAGCTGATCCTGTTAAATCCGTTCTCTTTTTGGTAGTAACACTAACTCTCACAGAATCCAAGTACAACCATGCTCACTGCTATCTGTGCGACTTGATTTCTGTGTATCAATCATTCTGTACTTATTCAAAGTGTAGGTATCATGAAGATGTAGCATATATTCTGTGATCGAGTAGATAGATGTAAACTTTGACTATCGTTTTAGGAGGTTGACGTGCTCAGTTACAACCATCCTGTATTCATCTGACAAATACAAACATCCTCTCCAGATTCCCGTAGAATTCATAAGAAGTCAATTTTGCAAACAGTTGTTTTCGGTTATTCTCATCAGGCTATTACAATTACATAGGGTAAGTGCGAGTTATATATGAAAATTATAACGTGTCAAGTAGGTCATGGAAAAAAATAAATCACCGGAGTGGTACGGATCACAGTCTACTGGGGGAGGGTGGGGGTGTTGGTGAATGTGTTGGGGTGTTACACGGGCCTGTCATGGGACAAGCGTTCATCAGTGTCGAGTGGTTCACGCTTGCGCGAGTTTCAAGTGGATGTGGAATGATTGGCCAGGGGAGGTGGAGGGTTTGTACGAATTGCTTTTGGGCACATAGGCAAGGGTTGTGGAGCCTGATAGCAATTGCCTCGGCCGTTGATAACAATCGCACTCTGACAGCTCTGGAACAGGATTGACGAACCTTGTAGATGACTTGGAACGCTTCATCCGGATTTATTTGATGGCCAATGTCAAGCAGGTGGGAGCCAATCGCACTGGAAATAGGCTTTCTCGATCCGTTGCGAAGCCATTTCGGTAGGTGTTCACGGATCCTCTCCGATAGCCGCCTTGTGGTCCTCCCAACGTAACCTGCTTGACAACAACAGGTGAGAGAGTAGATACAGAAGGTTACGTGAACACCTACCGAAATGGCTTCGCAACGGATCGAGAAAGCCTATTTCCAGTGCGATTGGCTCCCACCTGCTTGACACTGGCCATCAAATAAATCCGGATGAAGCGTTCCAAGTCATCTACAAGGTTCGTCAATCCTGTTCCAGAGCTGTCAGAGTGCGATTGTTATCAACGGCCGAGGCAATTGCTATCAGGCTCCACAACCCTTGCCTATGTGCCCAAAAGCAATTCGTACAAACCCTCCACCTCCCCTGGCCAATCATTCCACATCCACTTGAAACTCGCGCAAGCGTGAACCACTCGACACTGATGAACGCTTGTCCCATGACAGGCCCGTGTAACACCCCAACACATTCACCAACACCCCCACCCTCCCCCAGTAGACTGTGATCCGTACCACTCCCGTGATTTATTTTTTTCCATGACCTACTTGACACGTTATAATTTTCATATATAACTCGCACTTACCCTATGTAATTGTAATAGCCTGATGAGAATAACCGAAAACAGCTGTTTGCGAAATACAAACATGTAAGAGATTCCCTCAGAGAATGTCGGATCGTTAGTACACTCCAACCAACGTGCAACATGGGCTTACATGCGGACAAGGAATGAGAGTTTTGTCTATGCTTCTAACGCACTGAGAGTACTTGGTGTCATTTCGTGTGTTTAGTTAGTTTTAACCCGTATTGCTGTCGTAAACTATCTGCTTACTAATATATCTATCTTCTAGGGTCATCATGACGGAGTTACTGGTCTCGCAACCGCAGCAACTAATGCGGCCATCTTATCACGCAAAGCGCGGACCATACAAAAAAAGAAATTTTCGAAGAAACACAAGGAAGCAGGATTTAGTGGGATTGAGGACGAAGATCCCGTAGAAGACAGCGAGGACGACTGGGATGATTTATGTGGTGGTCTGGTTGTGTCTTGTGGCCGGGACTTCAGTATCCGCATGTGGTCTGAGTCTGAGGAGTTGCTAATTTTAGAGGAAGAGGCTGAGTTAGCGCGTGAGGCAGCTGAAGATGAAGAGTTGGTCCGATCGGAAGCGGTCGTCACTGGTGCTGTTCCAGCCGAGGTCAGCGAAACCGGACTGGTTGGTCGTCCTACACCAAACACACGAGACGCGGTATGTTCCACAGTTGTTTTTTCTCCTTCGGACGTGCTGTGTTTACTAGCAAGTGGGCATTTCGAAGCCTTTTTCCGCGACGTTTGGATATCTTCCTACTTCGCTCATATGTATGTGAAGCCCATTATCGACGAAAATTTTGTCTTCTTTTTATGTTTCAGTGACATCTACACATTGAACCGTGCCAGTCTTAAATTATTATTGGATGTGTGCGCCAAGACCGGCGAATTTGTGTGCTTGTTATTCGGTAACTGATAGCTACGTTTGTTCAGTTGTTCACAGTTTTTTGGCGATTTATTCGAAAAAGTTTCCTACAATGCTATTCAGTTTTCGTACGTGAGCGTATAGAAACCCCGCATCAATTTAGCCCATATGATAAAATGTACAGATGAACGAGCCAGACCGATGATTTGATGCCCGACACTAGCAGTTAACTATGTCGACACGCACGACTGAACGATCACTCTTTTGTTCGTTGCTCGTATTGTCCATTCAGAACTCTACTGGACCAGGATTAACACAACAGAGTTGTACACTCTGACGTCATTCTTACTATACGTGACTCAGTCAATCGCACATCAGCAGGCGCTACGCGATGTAGAAATTGATTTTTTTTCTGTTAAAAGCACGAATATCTTCCACAGTAAACTTGTGATAGGGATAGTCTGTGCTTCAGGGTACTCAAATTTAGCCACACTGTGTGTTCTAGCACAGTTCACACATTTAATTTTTGTTACACCCAGCTGGTCATCCTGTTTACGTATCAATTTATGGCTGACAACTACTGTGCAATGGCCATGCGTTTACAACTTGAGCCTACGCTATGTCATAGTTCCTTCAATGTGGGTTACGTGAATCAGAGCAGTGAAAACTAAGCACATTCAACAGAATCCAGTTTCGAGGTACGTATATGTTCGAAGGTCAGCTGGGTGGCTCGGCTTAGTTCACTCACCTCAGCCTATGATCGTCAGGCTGAAAACCACTTTCAAGAAGTTCTACTCTCCAATTTTTCGAAATCTGAGGCGACCCTACGTTCCACTTATGACATCCCCGTCAGTCATGCGATTGCTGGTTCGAACCCCTTTTATTTCGAATACTCCGTTCTACCTTCGAGTAGTTGGGGTGTATGCAGCACACATGTTACGCAGTACAATAGGTGACGCTTCACTGTACTAACAGTGAGAACCTAACGACTTTTTAATCTCACCCATCTGTATACTCAAAACTGGTTCTTCTCATCCATCTTGTATGAATTCATGATCAGTTACAACACTGAATGACAATGTTAGCGAGAGAACGTTATTGAAATCCTAGTTTACAACAGATCTAATTCAGCGGTTTACCTGACAAGCAACTTAGAAAACGTTCCGAACAATGACTTCATCGTTTAGACGTAGAGTGTCTGACAGAGGACTGCTTCTTGCATAGTTTAACTCATTCATGCCATCCGAGGTATATCCTCGAGCAATTTAGAAAGACCATCACAGCCACGGTTGTGCCGGTCGTTTGACTCTAGGCGCTATCCAGTGATCCTTTAAAATGACCATTTTGATTGTTTTTTTTAAAAATACTAACAAAGCCTTTTTTTCACACAGGCTGATATGCTGATGGAAGCCATCGACATTTACGAACAGGAATGCGCCAAGAAAGAGATGCGTGCTTGTGGTAAATCTGTACCACCGCCGCATCCGTTGCTCGTCGCACAGGGCACCGATTGTCCTGAGCGATTTTTACTGAACAGTCTGGCAGCTCTTCGGGCCCCTGGTTCACGGCTGGGTGGTGGCGGCGCTGGTTTGGAGCACGCCCTTGGAGCGATCACCACAGAACACGCTCGTCGTCTACTACCCTGTCTGGCTTCCTGGCTTACTCGTGGCTGGGAAGTTGAGCTGGTTGGTAGAGCCATCAGACATCTGGTCACTTTGCATTTCGGCTTGGTGGTGACCAGCTTACCACTGCGTGATGTATTGCATCAGTCTAGGGATGCTCGCCTTCATCAACTTAGTCAGATTAAGGTGAGCTTTCGTCTTCGATATTTCCACTTTTGTTTCATTAGTTTGTTCATGATCCTAGCTCTAGTTTTATCGAATCGTATAGATTGTGGGACCAAACTCATGGTAGCGCAATTAGCATTTACCCGATTGCTTATCTCACGGATAATCTACGAAACTTGTCATAAACTTGATAGTCAAACGGAAAGTGTATTTTTATTGCATGATTGTTGATTGCTCATATGGTTGTTGCTATCACTAACTCAATATCATAGTACTCAGTTAAATGGAATAGCAGGAAACAGCAACACAAGACGATACGTCACAACAATTCGACAGTGTTCCATTTAATTAGTCCTAAAAAGAAGGTCTTTTGAAAAACTAGAAGCATCCTGCTTATTATATCATGAATTTACGGTCGCTGATGAGTATGTTGTGCACATATCGAGATATACCGCATCAAGTTCTCTTATCCAACGGGCATTGTCATGCGCTCACGAAGATCATCGGAGATTCGTACGGATCAAACGCATATTGGTGGAAACACTGCCTTATTAGAAGAAAGTGAACTCTTTGGATACTTCAGTACGATGGAGCAAGTAAACCACAAGATCCTGGTCGAAAATCGCACCATGATATACGAAATGCTGTTAAAACCAACATCATCTTGATATGTTTACTTTGAAAACGATTACACCCGGGTTGAGATAGTTAGGGATTACCTATTCACCTTTGGGTTCAAATACACAAACCTATGGAGATAAGGTGCCTAACGGTATGTACGAGTTTGAAGTATTAACAAGTTCGATATAAGCTAAGTGCACAAATGACTAGTTCGTCAAGAAACAGAACATCCTAGATTGTTGCCTTCAATTTCTCATTTGTTTAAAAGACCGGGCCACGGGTGCATGCCTTTCATCGCTTCGGATTAATGGCTACGATCTTATGGTGTTCGGAGAAGACGTTGCCTTCGCGATAAAATTATTTTCACCGTCAAGGTTATCATGTTATCGACAGCGAGTGATGCTTATTAGCGAGTTGTGATCTTGAGCTCAATTACATTGAAGAATGGCACGTGGTTTGCTTTAGCATACACGGATCTGGGAATGTGTAGCAGAAGTATTGTGATCAAATTGAATCGGTCGGAAACAGCAGTCAATAACTTTCTTGCCAGTCCTTCTGGATACTTCTTCAGAAGTCCCTGAAGAGCAACGATGTCCGGGAAGGCGACAAGAAGGCTGACGTAGACCACAACAAATCGGTTGATGAGTGCATTGAGAAGATTTACGAAGTAGTGAACAGGACTTGCTTTCCGTGTTTGACTACCAGGCTAATTACAACACAATGAATATAAAAACGGTAATTAGGTTGAACAAAAAAATTGAGTATTAGAGATTACGGACAACGTGTTAACTGACAGCCACTCACTCAGTGTTCTAATTCCTGGGTTTGAATGATTTTGGATCTAGGAAGCACAGAGGTCAGGACTGCACAATCGGATATTGGTGACGTTGACAAAAAATCGGAATCCCACCACTCTCTATCGATTTCTTAGCACTCGGCAGACAATTTGGAAATCATTTGTCTTACAGAATGGCTAAAGTTGATCAAATTAACAATTCAATGCGGCACAAACTGTTCCTGAACACAGACCCAGACCGGCAGTCACTGACAAGATTGCCATTCGATTTAGAATATGATGTGTTCTCTAAAAACTGGTACGTTTGTTTGAATTGAGAAGATACAGCCAGCCTTATTAAACTTAGTATGAGTATCGGGTGACTGTGGCCCGAGTAACGACCGAAAGGCCAGTGGGGGGCTAGTCGCATACTCTTCCGAAATAGGAGCGTCAAGCGGTTCACCCAAAGACGACTACGCCGAACCAGGTGCTTCAGCTTCATCGATCCACCCATCATGTGTGGCTAATCATCCGCTGCAGACTTAACTGCTCAGTTTTTAAAAATAATGGTGATGCATGTGTACTTGTGCTTTCTCGTACATCCATTTGCATGATGTGTTCTGACTAATTAGACGTTTGTTTCGGACGGGGTAAGCTCACCACGATTCGATTGCTTGCACACTTTAAAAAAGAACATCGCGTGACCGTTGCTTAGCGACCGTGTGGTTCATTAGTAACCCTAGCGTTGCACTGATTATTGGAATACGGTACAGCGTCGTCTCTGTTTGAGGTCATTTGTTGGTGTAGCGAAACTGAGGTGAGAGCGGGCGAGCTTCGTGCGCCCTTAACCATTGAACCATGGAGGTGTTTTTCTGATATTCTTAAGCGCGCTGCCTTTTCTTATGCCTTCTTTGGATTGAACGCAAACATTTATGAAACTTTCTGTTCATTCATTACATCAGCGCGTACTATGTTATGTCTCGTGGGGTGCACTTGTGCCATCTTATCCGAATGTGTAACGTGGATAAGATTTGTTCAGTGGTTTCATTTGCGCACGTAATCGTCACAGTCTGTGGAATAGCTCAAAGAAAACTACTAGATCTTGAAAAATTGTATTACTGGAATGCATGGCGTACCCGTTTCCTCAAAACACAAAGGCCCGCTTTTCCATTGACCGACCAACTCTTTTGTCAATTAAGCTACTACGTAAACTCCGTTTGTCTCTTTTGATCCATCCTGTTTCCATAGTCCCTACTAGTTTTGACGTGAGGGGTCTGTTGAGTCTAACCATCGCAATTCCGCTAGACAGCTCGTGCAAAGTGAGAGTGTTCACATGAGCAGCGACTAGTGTTTTGGAAACCATCGAGTACGTTGCAATAAACACGCGCAGTCCTTGAGTGACATGCTTTGCATATCGCTGGAGCATTTACTGTATTGAACATCATTGATCCTAGCCATCAAACGTTGAAGAAAACCACAATGTTGTCAGGAGACGCGATGCTCTCGGGATACTCACTGGTTAAAACATGGAGGTGTTGCTTGCTGGTTTGGTGACGTGGTGATCATGCACACTAGTTAGGGGGATAACTGTTTTATATGACGTCCTATTTGCATCCAAGTAACCGTCCGCTCTGTCACTTACCCTTCTCTCTAGTGTTATGCGGAATATTTTCCATATCTCTGTTACGTTGGAAAACTCAAGTCGCAATACCACCTGGCCAGACCCCAGATCGAATTATCTATAGGTGCATGTGGTTTTTTCGAATCATTGGTAGTTCTGATGAATAATGCCTAGTTAGCTAGCACACTTGAGCCTATTAACCAGTGTGGTATATCCGGGGTTTTCCGAGGTACGCGTTAACGACCGACTGCGTTGCTCACACCGTTACTCCTCTGCAGTTGGGCTGATTGACAGAGACGACGATGTTAAAACACCGCACGTCTTTTTACACTCAGTTATTTAGATCACGTTTCAAAACCATAGAAGACGATAAATCACAAAATAATGTTCGCCTCAAAAATGATCAGATTTGCTGTCAGTGTGTTGTCCCTGATGACAGTCTGTCTTCATTACTACCCTCGGCAACTTGATTTAACGACTCGGTCATTAACGGACCGCATACAGTAGGATTCGGAACGCTTCAACTTGAAAACACATTGAGGGTGCGAAGTTTTCGTAAAAGCTGTAAAATGCTTTGTCAGATACTGACCATTATTTATTCGAAGGTAGATACAAACTCTGGTGCGTGTTTGCTCGTTCGCAGCCTTGATCGACTTAAGTGATACATTGCTTGAAGTAAAAAGCTCCCGTTTTCGTACCAGTTCATGTGGTCTTTCAATCCAGTAAGCTTTAGGCATTGTTATTCGTTGGTAGGATGTAAGCCCAAAGTGATAAAACGCATTAAATCAATATATCTCTACTGGCTTTGTCAGGTACCAATAAAAGAAACAGAAGATATGGAATTTTAAATAAGGTGCTTGTTGTAGGCTTCCGCACATTATCACTTGTCAGTTTGCATCGACATAATGTCCACGCTGTTATCTTAACTTGATCGGTCGTTTCGTCTCGTTGAAGGGCTTGGTCGGCACGAATTTAGCCGGTTTGGACTATTTGAGACGTAAGATCGAGGATACACAACAGGCATCGCTGTTTGAGGAGTTGCTCCTCGAGCGGAACAAACGCGTGCGGCGTCAAAAAGCAAAACGAAATCGGATGGCTCTCCTTTTGCCCGGCTAGTTGTAAACCTTCCTTCTTTGCGCATGGTTGTACATATCATGTGTATTTTTTTTGTAACGGAATCACTGATAAACATTTACTGAGCTTTTTGTGTTTTCCCTTCCGTTTCGAATGCAAGCCGTTTTGCCTTTGTCACTCTAGACATCTGGCTTCCTACGGTTGCTGACGTTCACATAATGGGCCCGGTCCTCCATTATTCTCGCCTCGTTTTATTTTTCCAAAGGTAGGCACGTCTGTTTGAAAAGTCATGAAGAGTTTACGAACTGACAAACTGTGTGTAATCAATCGGTAGGTGATTTGTTCCATAAATTTCCAAACAGTCCAAGTGTGTCGTTTGACGAGAACGCAATGAAACAGACAAGGTAGATTTTCTGTGTTTGATCATCAGGCTAAGTACAACATAGTGTCCATATTAAGTTAAAAGTCAATCAGCAGAGAGATCGCTGACTGTGTGATTACTGTCAGTTACTCGACAACTTCCAAATCGTTAATTCCATCGGTCGTCTGCTATAGCATCTGCACGAACTTTCCCTTGAGAACAAAGGTCAGGGATGTGTAATCGAATGCCAATAACCCCGGTACGTGGCAACCGATTTAAGAATAATTTCCTATCAACAGAATGATTAGAATCGGTACGGTGGCGAACAATAGAGCTTAGGACTGTTTATTTCGCTTCATTGTTCAATTGCACGTGATGATATTTATGTGGTCCATCAGACAATCGGTTTGCAATACGACCAACGTGTGGTGCTCAGCGGGGGCAAACAGACTGGTAAACACAAAATGCGGTTTCAAGTTATGGTAGTTTGCTTAGTTGTGAGAATGACGGTGGCAGAACGGAATTTTGCACACACAGACTACAAATGATTTACCTTGGCTGCTTTTCGAGTCTTCTCAGAAGCACTTCACCTATTTGATCGCCCCTGAAAGAGACCGATGAAAATATAACTTGACTATTCACAACCGATAGGTTGTTCTGTATGGGAGCTACTTGCAGGGAATCCATTGCGTACCAGGCAACCCTTTAATGAACGACTTGGGAGTCTATTGGCTCTGACAGATATTGATGATTATGTTGTAATTGACCTGACGGCCGACTTCGGTGGGGATTTTTCCATTCAGGTAAGCTATTCAAGTTCAAAAACATCCAAAAGTCTCGATAATTTTGCTTTGATGACAAAATGTCACAGGAACGGTCGTTCGGCGAGTGGATTTCGGCCGTGTCCGTTTCAAAATTCCCTAAAAGTCGTACAAAAAAACGTTCCCATCTGTCAAGTTTGTCGTTGAAGCATTCGGCACAACTGTCATTCTGTAGAGAATTCAAGCCGTTTGAAAATAGCGACCAACTATGGTAATCTGGACCGATTCGCTGAGTTAGATCAGCGGGTCCCACTTATCAGTTTTTCAGATGGGATATTTTACGTGCTTGTTGTACACACATAGCTACTAGCTAATGTTTATGATCTGAACTAAAGGTGTACCAGCTCCGCCCATCGATGCGCTTAAATTCGCACGATTCGTGGATCACTTCTATTTTTCTCACAACGACCACAAGTCCAGTGACCTGATATATGGTTTGTGGTGATTAACTGTCCAAACATGATGACAGCGGTCGTCTGATTCGAAATTTGAGAGGCCATCTGCTGAACTGCAGTCACCTAAGGGATAAGCCAATATGAATCATACATACTATACTCACATCGGTTTTGCTAAGACTGTAGGACGTGTCACTCGTGACAGATCACTTAAGCCATGTTTCTGTTGGTTTTCCGTGATGCCACCGGCTCATAAGGTTACACTCAGCTGTCCTACCACCAATACCACTCTGATTACTTTATCAACCAATACCATCTGAATCGATAACCGCTGAGTTACATGCAATCACCTGTTACCGTCACGTACTGATTATTATGCAGTGTTGTGATGTATTCGGCTGGACGGTCACTAACATTATTGTCTCTAACCTGTTACCCCGATCCTGGTTGCCGATTTACGGAAGACATCCGATACGGCACGTGCTATGTTTTGTCAGGAACTTCCGTCTGTTTTTTCTAACCAATTTTCCCACTCATTTGGTTAAAAACTTCTTGTTGGTATTATGATAGAATGTTCTCATGAAGTCCATTGCACATCAGTTTAGGCTGGGTGATTAAGGAGTAAGATTCGTTGCTAGGACGCCATTTTTATAATCCACAAATATTGCTCCTCCGCATAATCTGACAATGCAACCACGTTTTTTGGTCGAATAGACCATAGACGACCTGTGTCACTTAAAGTTGGTCACTACCCGCTGGAAGCGAAGGGTGGGAGAGAGTGCATTGATGTGCGAGTAAACGAGCCTGCGCTGAAACTGATTTGTATGTGCTATTTCGGATCCAAGTTGTTAATCTCTTCAATCGATGGAATTCGTCTCACGCATGCCACTTCACGTAGCGTTTATCACTCTGTACACTATTAGGAAAGTTCTCAACGCTCAGCTTACACAGATCACATACTCGTGGGCAAAACAGATGAATTAATTGGCCGGCTTGACTGCCGTGAAAATCATCACGGCACGATTAATCACATTTTTGTGCGTGCCCTCGCTACCGATCGCCTAGATTACCTTCACCAATCAGTCGGCTTCCTAAATAGTTGGTTTTTTGTGTTTGAGCACCATATCCCAAACGTTATACACAGCCGAAAATGAAAACGACAACTTAATGCATATAAATTTGAATAAAACAATGAGAAGACGCAATTCATGTGATGTTCTCCGGAGTAACATTTCGTACATTCTGATCACACATGGACATGTAACTAATTTTTAATGACTCAAAATTCCACAGAGCGGAAGTCACGGCTTAAGGAATTAAACAGACAGACGCGTTCTCGGTAATCTTTCGGAGCAACCGGAAA